>QEOT01121866.1:0-18440 GCA_003123785.1 Pterocarya stenoptera | reverse complement strand
CCTTCATCTTCCATCGTTGAGAAAGCTCCGAGAGTGAGTACCTCCAAGCAGAGAAAACGTAGTATCGGGAAGTTGGGAATGCGACCAAACTTGGGCTAGGAGCGTAGAGATCAGTGTCTGACGCGACCGAGGGCTAAAAGAGAAAACTGATCCAACTAGGGGATAGTCGCAATCACTGAAGGGAGATTGAAATCTCACGGGGCGTAATTCACTCTCTAAGGGCGCTTCTAACCTGCCACGCTTTCGTTTAAATGCATTCAAAAAACAAAACCAAAACAAGAAGTTCGGAACCAGGGGCGGAACCAGGATATGCACTATTGGGGATCAAAATTATAAAAAATATTACTTTAGGGGGGCAGAATTGATTTTTATCAAGTTTTTTTTGGTAGAAACTATGTGTATATATATATCCATATATACATATATACATATATATACATTCATGTATGTATATAAAATGCATATTTTGAAAGAGTAATATTAGTATGGGTTGTGTAAGTATCGCATATTCTTTTTGAAAAAGAGTAGTATATTATTAAAAAATCAATTTCTTTATGTAGGTCTCATATTTACTCACTTTTTCAAAAGGACTGCGCAGCTCTTATGCATTATATGACTACAAATATCATTTCTCTTTTAAAAATATGGAAACTTCAACGTGGAATCTTACGGTGGTGTTGCAAAGTTAATGTGCCGTGTATGGTGGTTTTTTGAGCTTTTGAGTGAGCGAAAATACTATACATACTAGTCCAATGCAGTTCGTGCTAGGGATGGTGGAGCATCCTTAGAAGCCTGCTGCTGGTGCTCTGTCTCTAGTCCTTGCATATGTGCTGCAAAATTAGTGATTTTAGTTTCGTGGAGGGTCTTGTGCATGGTGGCAATGGTCTCAAGCCATGTGAGGTAGCGTTGTGTTGTTAGTGGTGCAGCGGAGGCGCCCAATCATGTTGTAGTGTGGTTGGTCCTATGCACTACAACATCAAATTATGCCCTAGAGGTAGGGGTGGGCGGAGGGGAACTACTTGCCACCACCCAGCTTACACTGACCTAGCCTCGCTTGGGCAGTGTGGGCAACCCCGCGTGTAAGCAAAACACCATGCAGGGCAGAGAGCAGTATGGGCCCAGACCCACCCCCTTCCACACCCCTGCAACCAAGAAATATATAATTATATATACACATAAAAAAAAAAAAGGAAGTGTTTCAAAACAAAGAAATGACATTATTTTGTGAGGTGTTAAGTTAAACCTAACCCCCCCACCCCTCTCTCTCCTCCCTCGTAGTTTCTCTCTCTCTCTCTCTCATGGACCAATTTGTTCTTTGCAACGGATTTTTGTAGTAGTTTAGGATTTTTTTTTGTTATGGATTTGTTGTGTTGTGAATTTGTGATTTTTTTTTTTTTTTGTTTTTTTTGTTTTTCCAATTGTGTCATTGCCATAGATGGGGGCAAATGAAACAATGTCTTATCCTCGACACTAGTACAGGGGGTCCCGCCCTTGGTGCATTAGGGCGGATCCCCAGGGGGGGGACGCCACCCTCCGCCCAAGCAAGGGTGGGGTGCAGGAAGCATGGGCGAGTAGCACCCCTACCTAGGGTAATGTAAATTTGGGTTAAGAAATGGACTATATTTGGGCCCGCGACTAAGCCATTTCACCATTTAGGTTTGAGGAAATTCCCAATGCACTTTAAGAATTGAAATTGTTCTTGTTCAATTTTAATTGAGAATGCCTTATTTTTATTTCTTTCATCGTAAAATAGCTTTTGTGAATAGTTGTTCTCCATATATTGAGATCTTTAGGTATACATGTTTAACTTGGTTGACAAGAACAACACATCCGGTATGAGGATATAGTGTAAAACCTAAGGGATTGTTTGGGTATTACGAGAATTCTCAAAATTTTCAAACTTCTCATAGTTTTATTTTCAATCATCCCTCAAATGCAAAATATAAAAATCAATACAATTTTTATACAGATCAAAATAAAAATTATATCAAATAATTTTTTAACTTTACAGTAATTTTATTTAAAAACTTTCTCTCTCAAATTTCAAATAATAGTGTTACATGTACTTACAATATTAGGTACAACATTATATATATTAAGTAAAATNAAAATTTTCAAACTTCTCATAGTTTTATTTTCAATCATCCCTCAAATGCAAAATATAAAAATCAATACAATTTTTATACAGATCAAAATAAAAATTATATCAAATAATTTTTTAACTTTACAGTAATTTTATTTAAAAACTTTCTCTCTCAAATTTCAAATAATAGTGTTACATGTACTTACAATATTAGGTACAACATTATATATATTAAGTAAAAGATCTATTTTATCATTTTTTTAATTCAAATTTTGAACTTCAAATTTCTTAATATTCAGCATATCAATAGTAGTTAACATGTCAGCATGTATTGTTATGTGAGTAAAACTTGTAAATATAAATAGTATTTTCCTTTCCCAAAACTCAAATATAAAATATTTTTACTCACAATTTTACTAATATTTACAAAATTATGATTTACTCAAAGTGTCCAAACATGTCCTTAGTTTTACAGCCTCTAACCCTCGAAGTGTCATTTAATAATTATATAATTTTTAAAATAATTGTAAAACAGTATATGGTAACCAAATTACTTTTACACCCATTAACAAAAAGGAGTGTGCTAATTTCATGATAAGTAAAATAGATCTATCCGCGCACACACAACTAAGCATGCAAAATGAGTACGTACCTCTTGAACTGGAGAGCCAAATGATAGACACTTTAGAAATAGGGGCATTGCTCCAGGCTAAGGGCAGCTTCAACAGGAGGGAATATAGATCTTGAAACTAGAATATGATGGTTTGGTGTTGTTCAAGATGTCAAAGATCAGAAGAATAACAAAAAGTCAAATAATTGACATTGTCAGATTGGTTATTCCCTGTAAAGGACGTGTCACACTTTCAGTCTGCAACCGTTAACCTGCACAATGATCAAAATGTGGTCGGTGTGGTACGCCTGGAAAAACTCTGATGCTTAAGTTAGTAGGAATCTCAAACGATCTTAGCAATTAGAAAAATCATTAATCCCCCCCAACGATATTGAGGGTTACCTGGTATATATATAGACCCCAACATGATATTTATTTGGTGCAGAGTTTATTGGTGCGTGATGCAGAGTTTTTCGGTGTGGTTCATAACTAAACTGATCACGTATCTGCACGAGATCCCTACCTTCCCGAAAGATGTCGTACGTGGGTGTTTGACTTTGCTAGGCTTGGGATACTCTGGTTTCTTTTATTTAACCAAGAGCCTTTTATGTTGGCATTCCTTCATGTTTGGGCTTTCTATTCGAAATGGGCCCTTTATCAATATAGACCCTTCAGCTACCCTGCTAATTCTCTCTGCCTACTGGCGTAGGGAATTATTTGTTGATTAATCTTGTGGCTTTGTAAGTATTTGTGGACCTCGTTATGGGCCCTCCGTTGTGGGCTTGCGCGGTGCGTTTGGGGCATAGGATGGCATATGGTTGTCCTGACAGGCCCGGCCTGTTTATATACCGTTGGGTTCCCACCGATCTTTCACATTCTTCCTCCTGCAACGTTTCGCTTTCCCTTCCCCCTTTTTTTACCACGGTTTCCCCTATGGTTCTTGCTGACGTGGTGAAATGAGAGGGAGTTTTCATGTGACGGTTGCTTTTTGCTCTTAGTGTCAGATCATGATGACCACGGCTGTTGACGTTCCACTTTCTTTTCTTTTAAATACCCTTGCTTTTCTTTCTTTATTCTTCTTTTTGCTCGTTCTCTTCTTTGTGCCTGTGTTTCCTTTCTTGTTCTTGTCATTTGTCCATCTTATTTTCTCCATTTTCTTTCATTTTCTTTCCTCTAGTCTTAATGGCTAACCAAGGTAATACCTCTACCCCACCTTTATTTGTTCCGGCGGGTACGGTTTTTTAAGGATACAAGTGGCATTCTATTCTTCAGGCGAAACACCTTACCGATATTCAGGAAGAGTTCGGCATCCCTATGGATGCAGTGATGGAGGTACCCCCATCGAGGTGCTGTGATGACGAGGGTTTTGCAAGCAAGACCACTTTGTCCACAGTCCTATTGTCCAACGGATTGAGGCTTCCCTTCTGCCGTCCTCTTCGTGATATCTTGGATTTGCTTGAGTTAGCCTCTGCCCAGCTTCATCCTCACTCCTTGAGGACTTACCTCTGTGTCTGTATTATCTTTCTTATGGTTTTAGAACCTCTTGGGGATGTTTACCTTGATTTGACTGCTTGGGAGTTTCTGGCTTTTTATTACGTGCGGTCTACCAAGGATAATGTTGCCAGCTTCCGTAAGAAAGATAGGGGCCAACTTTGGCCCGGTTTGAGAGTCGTCATTCCAATGCTAAGGTTTGAAATACCAAATTTTTCTTTATTTCTGGTTTGGGTTGGGACTTTCCCGCCAAGGAGGCCCTCCTTCGAAATTTTCTTGTTAGGGCGATTTGGCACCCTGCTCCTGATAAGAAAACTGTGTGATCAACCATGCCGCCTTTGTCACGTCGGGAACTGTCCTGAATTGAGGTCGTATGTTCTTGAGCTGAGGCCCATTATGATGAATTGTGGACTGATCTTTTGCTAACACCTGATCACATAGACCATTTTCTGATGTCCCCCAGCCGTTCCCATGTTTAAGGACGTCAGTTTATGGTTTCGGATTTGATTCCTGCTCCCATACAAAAACCTTTTGAGAAGACTAAACATTCCGAGAGAAATAAGGAAGATAGCTATTTTGAGCAGGAAAAGGTCAAAAAGACAAAGAAGAAATCTAAGAAGAAGGGATGCAAGGAGAGAATGGAGGTAAGGAGCAAAAAGAAGAATGATGATGCGA
Organism: Pterocarya stenoptera; assembly: GCA_003123785.1. Taxonomy (NCBI): domain Eukaryota; kingdom Viridiplantae; phylum Streptophyta; class Magnoliopsida; order Fagales; family Juglandaceae; genus Pterocarya; species Pterocarya stenoptera. Next base: position 13,581 of record QEOT01121866.1, on the reverse strand, counting down.
GCCAAATAAAAGGGGTTCGTACTGAAGGCTCCCCTCACTCGTCGCCTCCACGAAAGAAAATTGTGGCGGCCCCAGAGGACCCAGACGCCTATGCCTTCAGAAAAATCAAATCTCCTACTTTGAAAGTCATGGACCTTACTCTTTTGTTGAAATATTGTTTGACTTTGGCCTTTTCTTGCAATACCCTTGCTTCCGCCATCTCTTTTTCTTCCTTTATCAAATCAAGGTACTCTTCTATCTTCTTATCATTTTGGGCTGCCGAGAAATACTTGTTTTGTAAGTCGGGAGCCCTACCTCGACTAGAACTACCGCCTCGCAACCATACACTAATGTGAATGGAAATTCCCCCATTGGAGTTTTGTCGATGTTCTGTATGCCCAGAGTACTCCGGGTAGCTCCTCCGTCCATTTCCCTTTTTCTCCACGACCTTTTTCTTTAGGATTGAGAGTAATACTTTGTTTATAGCTTCCGGTTGACTGTTTGCTTGAGGGTGACCTGGCGATTAGTACTTTACTTTAATCTTCAATTCCATACACCATTATCTGAAATGGTCAGAGTTGAATTGGCGAATGTTGTCCGTTACTATGGTTTGAGGGATCCCGAACCTGCAAACAACGTTTTTCCATAGGAACTTTATCACGGTCTTGCTTGTTATAGATGCTAATGGTTCTGCCTCTGCCCACTTTGTAAAATAATCCATAGCTACGATCATGAATTTTACCCCACTTCTTCCTGGAGGGAAAGGTCCAACCAGGGCGCGGTCATGGATGTTAGCCCTTTTGGAGGGGCGTGCTGTACAGGTGCATACGCCTGGCATTTGACGCACTTTCTACTGAATTCTTAAGTATCCCTTAATGCGTTGGGCTAGTAGTATCCTGCTCTTACCGCCTTTCTTGCTAAAGTTCTTCCACCTGAATGGTTTTCATATATTCCTTCATGTATTTCTATTAAGACATATTGAGTTTCTTGCGTGGAAATACATCGCAGTAGAAGACCCTTTTATAAAGGACTTGGAACCATGTCGCCTTCCTCCTTACTCTTCTTGCCTCCTCCTTTGTTTTTGGTAGCTTTCCCTCATCTAGGTACTTAACCACTTCGCTTGCCCATTCAGGGATGCTGGCACCCAAAGTGCCTACTTCCGCCCCAATGGCAGGGACTTCAATGACTCTTTGTTCAACTTACCATGGAAGAGGTGCTTCTTCCATACTTGACATCGTCCGTGCCAACACCACTACCTCATTGTCCGCCTTTGGGATCTGAGTTATATTGAAATACGAGATGAGGTCGCGTGCTTCCTAGACACGCTCTAAATACTTCTTCAATTTTTTTCCTTTCGTTGCGTATAGACCTAAAACTTGATTTACAACTATTTGTGAATTCGATTTGACCTCTACCTCAGTTGTCCTTATCTTAGTGGCTATGGAAAGCCCTGCCATGAGTGCTTCATATTCTGCTTCGTTGTTTGTTATTTTGAAAATCAGCGTTGCCATATAGGCCATCGGGATCTACCAAATGCATCCCCAAGCCTCCGCTCGCCTTGCAGGATGAGCCATTGATGAAAAGTATCCACAGTTTTCCCACTGTGACTGCCATGTCTTCCTGAGGGAACTTGAGAATTCTGCTATAAAGTCTGTTAGAGCTTGTCCTTTAACCGCCCTCCTTGGCTCGTATTCTAAGTCAAATTCGCTTAGTTCTATCGACCACCCAATCAACCTTCCCAAGCTGTCCGGCTTCTTCAAAGTTTTCGTTAAAGGCGCCTCCATAAGTACTCTTATTGTGTGGGCTTGAAAATACGGGGCGGAGTTTTCTGGCCGCCATTATCAGGGCAAAGGCTAGCATTTCAATCCTTGGGTATCTTACTTTAGCTCCCTTGAGAGCCCGACTTGTGTAGTATTTAAGATGCTGAGTTGTCTCCTCCTCTTTTACTAGGACTGCGGACACGGCTTTTGGGGAAACCGCTAGGTAACCCTGAAATACATCGTCTTTCTATGGTTATTTTAGAAGTAGCAGGCTGGTCAAGTGTTGTTTTAACTTCTCGAATGCCTTATCGCATTCTTCGTTTCAGGGGTACACTTTGGGCAGTACCTGGAAAAAGGGAGACACTTGTCTGTTGACCTGGCGATGAACCTCCCAAGGGTAGCTACCCTGTCTACCAACTGCTGTGTTTCGTTCAGGTTCTTTGACGGTTTCATGTTGAATATGACAGCTATTTTTTCTGGAAAGGCCTCAATTCCTCTTTCAGATACAATGTAACCCAAGAACCTCCCCGACTCTACTCCAAAAGCACACTTCATAGGGTTCAGTTTCATCTTGTAATGGCGTAAAATTCTGAACGTCGTCCTCAGGTCATCAAGGTGCTGAGTGGGCTCCTTACTTTTTATTAAAAAGTCGTCCACATAAACTTCCATGTATTTCTCAATCTGTTATTTAAACATCTGATTTACAAGCCTTTGATATATTGCTCCTACATTCTTCAACCCAAATGGCATCACTTGGTAGCAATACAGCCCTCAGTCTGTTACGAATGAAGTTTTCTCCTCGTCCATCGGGTACATCCGTATTTGGTTGTATCCTGAGTAGGCATCCATGAAACTCAGCATACGGTGTCCTGCTGTTGCATCCACGATTACATCAATGTGTGGTAAGGGAAACTGTCTTTAGGGCAAGCTTTATTTAGATCAGTGAAATTTACGCACATTCTCCATCTTCCGTTCGGTTTTTTCACCATGACCACGTTGGACAACCATTCTGGGTAGTGAGCTTCCTTGATGAAACCGGCGGAAAGCAAACTCTCTACCTCTTTTTTAATGGCAGCATACTTTTCTACGCCAAATGACCTTCTTTGCTAGCGAACTACTTTGTGCGCGGGGTCCATGCCCAAGCGATATTCAATAACATCGTTATCTATGCATGGCATTTCCTTGTGACTCAATGCAAAAAACATCCCTGTATTCGATCAATAATTGCTTTAATGTCTTTCTGTCCGCCAGCGGCACATAAGTCCCAATGCGCATAGTAGATCTAAGACGGTCTAGGTGTAATGTTACAAGCTCTAATGGCTCGTTGACTTCAGCATGCTGCTGGTTCTGCTCATCCCTAACTTCCACATCTTCTTGTAAGGTCACCGCTAGTGAGGGAGGAAAAGGGGGCGCCAGTGCCCCATCCTGCGCCGTTACAATACAAACCTCGCCACAACATTTTTTAAGTTCCTGCACATAACACTCTTGTGTTAAAGCCTGCTCACCTTGTGACTCCCCTACCCTGTTGTCGGTTGGGAACTTTATCTTGAGGTGGTACTTGGAAGTTACCACCCTAGAATGATTAAGTGTTGGTCTCCCTAGTATGGCGTTGTAAGAAGAGAGAGCTTTCACTACCAAGAAATCGGTCATGGTAGTTGCCATTCGCGCCCCAAATCAGGTGGTTACCGGGAGAGTGATAGTTCCTACAGGCACGATGGTGTCTCCAGAGAAGCCTTTCAATGGTGTTGGGGAAGGTCTCAGTCTACAAGCATCGATACCTATTTTTACAAACGCCTCCCAGAATAGTATATCAGATAAGCTTCCGTTATAGATTAACACATGCCTGGTTGTGTAGTTGGCTATCACAAGAGTAATTACCAAGGCATCATCATGTGGGTATAATATCACTTCACAGTCTGCCTCCTCGAAAGAGATCGCCATTTAGTCAACGCCCAACTTTTGTTGCTTGGGAGCTCTGTCCACCATATAAACCTCTTCGTATCTGGCCTTCCGTGCATATGCTTTTTGGCTGGATGTGGACATGCCGCCTTCTGCAAACCCTCTTGCTATGGTCTGAATTTCTCCTATGGGCGGCCTATCCTTCTTGCCCCTTGTAGGTGCCTTATCCCCATTATTTTGGCAGCTATGTGCTCGGCGTTGTTGCTCAAGACTTCTACTCCTTCTAGTTTCTTGCCTAGTTTCCTGGCGTCTTCTTGGTTTGCACATTCTGCAATCATTCTTTCTAACTCCCCCGTTCCTGCCAGCTCTGCCACTCTCCTCTTCATGGTCGTGTAGTCTTCGGTCTAGTGAGATCCAATTTGGTGGTATTTACAGTAGCGGCCGCCTGTTTTGGGCTGATTTCGCTCCTCTCTTTCTTTCTTGTCCTCCTACACGTTTAAATTATTATGTATAAGCCTAGGATTGTAATCCGGCTTCTTCTCTTGTCTTTTCTCTTGACGACTTGTTTCGACTTTTCTGTCAATCTGCTTGCTTCTTCGTTCTGGCTTGCCACTCGCCTTCCAAGGATTCACCAAGGCTAGTAGTGTATCTTCAGCATTGACAAAGTTGTCCGCTTTGTCCATGAAATTTCTGAGAGTGGATGGAGTCTTCCTGGCTAGTTCTGCCATAAAGGGACTCTAGGGTCATATCCTTCCTAGGAGGGTGGCAAGGGTGATCTTTTCATCTTGGTCGTCTGTTTTTAAACGTTCTTTGTTGAAGCGGGTAATGTAGGTCTTTAGGTCTTCATCTTTTCCTTGCTTAACTGTTGGCAGGTAGGCGGCTGGGCTCCAGCGCCTTCTGTTAGGCATGAACTGTATTAGGAACTGCTTAGCCAACTCTTTGAAACTGTCTATCGATCTTGGCCTGAGGGTTCCGAACCATCCTCTCGTTGTTCCTTTCAAGGTCAAAGGAAAAGCCCGGCACACTATTTCACTTGGGAACCCATGGAGCGTAATATGGGTTTTGAAATTCTCCAGATGGTCCATTGGATCTTTGGATCCATCGTACAGATCTACCTGGGGTACCTTGAATTTGGGCGGGAGGGGCACGGCCATAATTCATTCGCTATACAGCAGGTCTGTTTGGTTGAGTAGGCATTTCACCGAAGAAAATCCTCCTATCTTCTTCCCCATCTCTTCATATTTCTCTGCCAGTTCTTTTAACTTGTCATGCATCTTCTCTTTCTCTGTTCATCCCAGAGTAGACTCCATATTAGATGGTTCTTCCCCTTCACCTTGCTTGCTATGAGCGGGTACGGCGGTATTGCTAGATTCGGCATTCTTCCGCCATAGGTTGTCATTTTCCTTCTTCAGGACCTCAATGGCTTCCAATGTCTGCTTCAACTTCTTTTCGGCTGCCGCTAGTCTTGCTTCCACAGATGGACCCATTGCTCGGCTTGCTGCGGAACGGGTTATAGTTAGCATGTGAGAACCACGTACAGAGAAAACACGGATCCCACAGATGCCGCCACTGTAAAGGACGTGTCACACTTCCAGTCTGCAACCGTTAACCTACCCAAAGATCAAAATGTGGTCAGCGTGGTACGCTTGGAAAAACTCCGATGCTTAAGTTAGTAAGAATCTCAAAAGATCTTAACAATTAGAAAAATCATCAATCCCCCTGTTGTTGAGGGTTACCTGGTACATATATAGATTCCGACATGATGTTTATCTGGTGCAAAATTTATTGGTGTGTGATGTAGAGTTTTTCAGTGCAGTTCATAACTGAACTGATCACATATATGCATGAGATCCCTACCTTCTTGTAAGAGGTGATACGTGGGTGTTTGACTTTGCTGGGCTTGGGATACTCTAGTTTCTTTTATTTAACCAAAAGCCTTTTGTGTTAGCCTTCTTTCATGTTTGGGCTTTCTATTCGAAATGGGCCCTTTATCAATATGGACCCTCCATTCCAAATAGCCTACAGACCAATAAATTTCTTATTATTGTCACCTAAAAATGGTTCTAATTTAATATAAGAAAACTGCTTATTTGCGATCAATTATTTTCAGTGAAATGACTGTTTTTAGCTAAAATTAGTCTATTTTTGTTAAAAAAAAAAAAAATGATCACAAATACCTATTTTTCTTATAGTGATTTCTCAAAAAGACACTCTCATTACTCTTCAAGACTTCAACCATTGCAAGCCTAGATCTCTTCTTATGATCTTCTTCAATTTGTGATTTAATCACATTTGGAAGTTGATAATCCACATAGGAATTGGAAGTTAAACTAGGAATTCATAGGCTAGTCACTACAAGGAAAAGAGTAACGATATATGCACAATATATTTCACAACATATGTTGTAAAATAAGGGTATTTTGATAAAATAATATTACTTTTACAAGTTAGTTTACAAAAATAGCATTCCTTTTAAAATATTATTGTGTAAATTGTTGTGAAAAGTGATATGCGTTTATCATTTTTCTATTAGCAATAGAAGTTAGAAAAGAATGGAGAATCATGGTTTTTAATATTGTTATTGTTGTATGAGGTTTACTCTAACTTAAATAGAGGAGAAGTACTATAGTTATAAAAAGATCACACTAAAATAAATTTATAAACTGAAATTATTTTATATGATACATTAGATTTATTTTATAATAAAAATAATTTTACGATCTAATGTATTATGTCAAATTACATCAATTTATAAATTTATTTTTACGATATTTAATTATGGTCAAAGCATTTGAATTCATTCCAAATACCAACTTTGAATAGGACCAAGGGCTTTTTGACCAGAAGTCAAAGCAGACTTCACAATTGAATGAACTCAATGGAAGAAAAGGCTCTAAGAAAGATAACTAGGCTTTTTTTTATAATGCCGTGTGGAAAATTCTGAGAGTCTTCCACTTATACTTATAAACGACAAGGCAAGTCTTCACGAACGCTAAAATAGAGAGGAAAATATACGTACGACAAGGCAATTATATATATATTTTATGTCAAAATGTAGTTCCCATGCTTTACAATGGATGGTGCAACTCAATCGACTTGAACAGGTTTTTCTTTCTTGCAAGCAACTCTTAAAAGTAGCCTACCGTTGATTTGGTTGGCAAGCAAATCAATGGCTGGTGGTCTTTGTTTGGGATATCTTTGCTAAAGAAATTTGGGCTTGGCTTGGCCCATCCAAGCACGATGACTTTGATGAAACACTTTCTTGAATAAAACGAATTGACTCTTTTGAAAAAGATGATCATAAATGGATTTAGATTAGTTTTTATGGCTCGAGTGAATTTTTCAAAAATTTAAATATTCAATAAATATTACGAGACCTACTATATATATATATCTATATATATATTTTTAATTTAGACTCGAAAATTATATTTAATTATTGAAATGAGATGAGTTGAATTGTGAAAAACAGAACGAGATTGATTTTGACCAACTTTAAAAAAATACTGGTATCTGATTAAACCGAATTTAATATTGAACCAAATCCACCGGTTCCATTTGGTTTGGTCCGATTCGATTTACCGGCATACCAATTTTTTTTCACCCTTATATAATATTCCCTTAGTCCATTGTCAGCAAAAGGCAAAAGATATATAAATATATACTCGCAGTTTTATATTCACCGAATAAGGAACTTCGCGCATTATGCCTCCTACAGACGGGAAAATTATTTTATGGCCAAAAAAATAATTTGGTAACAATTTGGGTTGGCTAAATTTACCCCACCAAGATCATGATTGACAAAATTATTATAAATTTAACTAGTTTGATGTAAATATATTTTAAATAAATTAACTAAATCTTAAGTAAGTTTTATCTATGCCCCAGCTAACTGTTGATAATCAAGATTTTTTTTTATCATACTATAACTATTTCACTTTTATCTCAGTATATAATATGTGATACATTTATTATTATTAAATAATTTTTTATCATTTAATTATAATAAATATATTAAAATAAAAATAAAATGATAGTATTGTATATAATATTATTCTTTCTTTTAACATTTCTGAAAATGGAAATTCCCTACGCGTTGTGGCCTCGGTGTAAGGGAGCGTTGGGCGTGAGTAAACGCCCCAGGTGTTGCCAAGTTTATGGCCTCTCCTTTCGACGACTTTACTTTTAAGGACCAACCATGATCGTCTCTTTGTCGACGCGTCAACGGTTTTCCGAGAAACAACACCCAACCAATAATGTAACAAGACCTATAAGCCTGTTCTTCCTTAAACCCCCCAATCCGTTCGCAACTTCGACCTCTCTCTCGTTCGCAGATCCGATCAAACAGCACGGACGGTCTGACCCCACATCAATTTCCGATTGATAATCCATACCCAGAAAATCTTTAGCTTCCTCGATCGTTCTTTCTAAAGTATGGCGCCGCTGAAGGCTGTGACACTAACCGACGTTAGATACCCGAAGGGGGACCGACTAGGTCACTTCCTAGCCTGGGTCTCGCTCGTTCCGGTCTTCATCAGCCTCGGCGGCTTCATTTCCCACTTCATTTTCCGCCGTGAGCTCCAGGGTATGTTCTTCGCTCTCGGCCTCATCATTTCCCAATTCATCAATGAGTTCATCAAGACATCGGTCCAGCAAGCTCGACCCGAGACCTGCCTTCTGCTCGATATGTGCGATTCTCACGGTTGGCCCTCGAGCCACTCCCAGTACATGTTCTTCTTTGCCATGTACTTTACTCTGTTGACGTCTAAAGGGATTGGTCTTTGGGACTCGAGGAACAATTGGATTGTGAATTCCTGGTCTTGGTCTCTGGCATTCCTCACTATGTATTCTAGGGTGTATTTGGGGTACCATACAATTGCTCAGGTCTGTGCTGGGGCCATTTTGGGTATCTTTCTTGGATCGCTGTGGTTCTGGGTGGTGTATTCTGTGCTTTCCCCTTACTTTCAAGCAATCGAGGAAAGCGCATTTGGCAGGATGCTCTATGTTAAGGATACGTCTCATATACCCAATGTGTTGAAGTTTGAGTACGACAATGCCAGAGCTGCGCGGAAAAAGGTGCCTTCCAAGAGCAATTGACTACTAACATTCGTCTGGGTACGTAGAAATCCAATCCTTTACTTTTTCTTCCGTTTTCCTGAATTAAATTTTGTACGTTTTCATAAGTGATTGATCCAAGATTTTGTGTTACCCTCTTTACCATTCTGTGTGTAGATATCATTTGTTAGCTGATTTCAATGACACTGACCTTGTTTCGAATATGATCTTGTAATCAAGCTATCGAGGATAAGAATATATGCCCTGACGTTGTAGATTCTCAATCTAGTAAAGTACTTACTTGATTGAGATGCAGTCTAAATTCAATTAGAGATGCAATCTAAATTCATTTACCCTCAATGATTACTGCCCTAGGGGTGGCAAATCGTGTTTTCGGGTCATGTTCGTATCGTGTCAAGTCATGAACATTCAACTATATAGGTTAATCCGAACTCGACNGGTCATGTTCGTATCGTGTCAAGTCATGAACATTCAACTATATAGGTCAATCCGAACTCGACCCGTTAAGCAAAATGTGTCAAACTTTCAAACCCAAACCCAACCTATTTAGATAATGGGTCGTGTCGTGTCACCCGTTTTGACCCGTTTAATAATTAATTAGAAATAAATTAACATAATACGACCCATTTAAACCTATTTCATGTAAATGGTGGACTAACACGCATAACTCATTTAACCTGATTAATATAATTTCACATAAAAATTAAAATCTATATTTATTAGTAGCTACAATATCTAAAAAATTATATATCAATATTTTTAAAATTTTAACATAAAACCAATATTACAAACTATACAATAACAAATATGAGCATAAGTCTAAAATTATAATCCCAACAATAAAAACATAAGCATATTGAGAAATACAAATATTACAACTTAACAATAATAAAATTTTAATTTTGAAATAAAATCTAAACTAGTCAAAACAGGTTGATTTGGTGTTAAGCAGGCTGACCCATTAATAAATCGTGTTTTAGTGGGTCAATCTGTTTTGACCCAAATCCGTTAACATCAAATCCAAACCCGCTAATTTTGTATCGTGTTCGTGTTGGATTCACAGGTTTTATCACATATTGCCACCCCTACTGCCTAGTCTTATTTACATATAAACTTCGACTTGGTATTGCTCATTCCACGATCCACCACCTATTGTCACCTATTGCTTGAACTTTGACTTGGTATAACTCGATAGCATGCAATATCATCCCCTTGTCACTTATCCATCTAAAACTAATAAGTGGTAGCTCTTGTAACTGGGTTGTAGTGAGTCAAAGTGTAGGAGGTAAGTGACAATGAGGTGGTAATATGTGGGAAAACAAGATTCAACTTTAATTTAGAACTTTTTTTTTTGGTTCACTGCTAACTCTCCTAATGTATGCTATACTTTATTTTAGATTAATCCTCTCTATTTGATAAATTATCCTGTTATATGTTTTTGCATTGTTTCATGACTATAGTGGGTTTGGGAAGGAAACTTCACACACATAATCAAGTAGAGAAAAAAAAGGTTTGATAGAGTATCACATTGGGTCGAAATTGTTTCTCAAGGGATCTTTATGCATGGAAATTAACCTAACAAATTACTTTGATTATCTTCTTCTCCTTTTTTGATAGTCAAATCTTTCTTGAATACTGGACATGATCCTTTGTTGCCATTTACTTAGCTGACCAAGCTATCCTTTTTGTGGTTGTTTCATACCATTCATTTTTTTTCCAACTCAAAATAAAAAACAGAGAGAAACAAGTTCGGATTTGTAAATATAAATGTTGCTTGTTTAAAATAGATGGGAAAACCCCCACGGTGGTGCTTGATCATTTCTTGTGAAATTTTATTGAATAAGTTAGCCCGCCTTCCTACTGTGTTGCTTCTGGGGCCATATGCCCAATTGGCTTACTTTTGTTTATCTTACTGGTAAGTCCTTCATTTAAATCTAAAATTTCCTCATCTTAGTATCTTGATTTGCTTCTTTGTATTATCAAGACTGTGTCAGGCTTTTACCCTTTCTGTGCGGTGGATGCCTCACTGTCATGAACCTGGGGATTGTTAGATGAGCAACGGATGGAAAGATATCTTGTATATGGGTTATCTTGTGACACATGTCTATGTTTTTAATTATGCCCCAGACGTACTTCTGAAATGATAAGTTTTGAATAAAACAACAAAAGGGTGAAATTTTAGATCTTCAATGTTGTTTTTGTCTCTCCTCAATGTTTGTCCCCAGGCCAACTGGTGGTTCATGTTTGTAGGTTTAGATAAGATCATGATTTCTCATTAGCAGTTATAATGCTTTCTTATATGATTTATTTGACTTCTAAGTTGTACTCACAACTTACAACTTAAAACTGAGGAATTAATTTCTTATTTCTAACGATGCTCTGTGTATGGATGTTGGCTTAGAGTAGCTCTTGCCCTCCTCATTATTGTTTTCCTCCTTTCTAATCGGGTGCTTTCTTTCATATATACCCTGTGTGCTTGAGATGCGCCCTTCTTCACTACTAATGAAATTTGAATTGCTTATTAAAAAACAAAAAACTATGGAACTTAGGTGATGCAGTGATCATCAATTTTTTATTTCCTTCTAATAGTTGTCACGTGGAGTTCCATTATGTGAAGCAAGTCTTCTCATTGGACATTAAAAGTTACATTCACTTATGGCTACAAGTCTTCTTGTCACAGTGTATAATATGTGAAATGATCTCACATTCTAATCGATACAGAATTAAGTTATTGATATGCTTGCACCATTGATGGTCAATATAGGTTTTAGCCGAAAATGAGCCTCTACTTTACTCTCCCTTTCCCTCATTCACTTTGGATGATAGTTGAAAGTTAAATAAAATATTGTTAGAATATTATTTTTAATATTATTATTGTTTTGGGATTTGAAAAAGTTGAATTGTTTATTATATTTTGTGTGAGAATTTGGAAAAATTATAATGATGAGATGAGATGAAACACTTTCGCTATCCAAACGGGGCCTAATGATGTAATATTGACATCTATGTGACCTAGGGAAGGAACACGAGTTAAAGATATATAAATAATGCTTTTAGAACTAAACAGAGGATCTAAGGTAAGAAGAAAGTGAAGAAAAATGGTCTTTGTAACTGTCTTCACATGATTGAGGCAATATTTTTGTCTATTTTAGTTGATTTGGAAGTGAACTTCTTGCCTTCAAATGGTAGGGATAATCAAATTGAATTGCTCTTATTATTGTGGAAGCCCTCAAGAAAATCTCTTTCCCATTTCTTGATTTTCCATCATATAAAGTGTCTATAGTATAAAAGTAATTATCAAGCTTGACAGTTTGAGGTTGAGAATCCTTTTGTTCTTGATATAATAAGTTTATATTTACACCAGTCTTTCTTGTTATGTTGCCAGGTAAATTGAAGGACAGTTAACCGGATGCCTGGTTGGATGACTTCATTTGGTTAGCATTATGAGGCGAGGCGGCTTCTGAAGTTAGTGATTGGTACTGGAGTTTTGATTGTTTTACGTTAGCGGAGACTGAATATCGTTATGTTGCATAATTCTTATTATTTAGATGATGACTACATGTAGATATTCAACATATATCATTTGGATAATTAAAAAATTGTTGGGATACAAGGAATGGTTAATAATGCTTGGGTAATTAACTATGTTTTTCAGAATGTTTTTCAGAAAATTTTGACTCACTTCCTCGCTGCTCTGTGGGTGTAATAATATGTTTCTTTTAAGCTCGGCATTTTGTGCCAAACTGCAGTTAGAAATTTCTAAAATTTTAGATTTTCAAGACTCGAGCATTGGAATTTGCTACCAATTCAACTGAAGATCAGTTCTAAAACTCTCTGGCTGTAAATAATCCGACACAAAACACTATGAGCAATGAACATTCTCTAATCAATCACAATGAAAACATAACAGATCATCGATCCTAAGGCCGTAAGATAAGGAAAACTACATAAATTGACATCAATATTATACCATGAAAGATATCAAAAAAAATATTATACCATGAAAGATATCATCAGTTGTCACACAGACCTTATATGCCAGAAGAGTATCCAGAACATATAAGGTCTGGATATTGCCACAATAGTATTGAGAAGGTGTAGTACCCAAAGAAACATATAAAAAATCATATCACGTTGCACGAATAAATCATACAGACTTCGTGCACACTAACTCAAGAATGTCATGCTCAAGTAATAGAAGGTTTGCAAAAATTCGATTAAAATGCTACGTACCTTTACGCTATTTAGAAGACAACAAATTCCCGTCAAAATTAGTCATGTAAAAGTTACTTGAAACCATGTGCTTGAAGCAGCATTACAATGGTGTTTTTGGTTGGTCAAATTTGAATCACTCTTGTTTCTTAGGTTATCAAAACAAACTGGGTAGGATGGGGCCATGAACTATGACGCTCCAACTACGAGTGTGAGATGAAGAGTGAGAGAGAGCGCATACGGTAGGCACACCTATAAAAGAGAAGCTGCTCCGATTATGCATGCTAAAATATGAGATGACAATGGCCGTCCAAACATGCTTGAGGGAATACTATATCAAATCTTTTCAAGAGGAGCAATATAGCAATGTCTCGAAAAAGTGTCTGACTATGCCCTAACCCATTCAGTCACATCAGACTAAGCATTCCTAATCTCTCTAGAAAACATGATTTAGAGAACTAACTAAAGGTATTTAGTAAATATTGAGATTTGAAGGTCTTCATAAAACATGAGGATATAGAGTTTTGACAGCTTTACAATGCTGACAAGTGTGCCAACATCAAAGGTCGTAATATAAAGTGATCAAGCCCATTCCACAATCGATGTAGAACAATTCCAACAATTGCCTCCTCACACATTGGGCCTTGGATTGGAG
>QEOT01121865.1:3810-18432 GCA_003123785.1 Pterocarya stenoptera | reverse complement strand
CCTTGCATTGCTTCCTTTATCTTCTTCGCTCTTGATCTTGTAATTGGCCCATGTTGAAACTTGTATATGATCTTTAAGACTAGGCCCATCTTGGTTCCCATCAGGGAGGCCATGGCAGTATGATAGGAGGGTGACCCATTCAAGAACATGTACAACGTTGTAAATGAGGGCAAAACAATCAAACTTGCTCCTCTAACTCCAAGACAGGTTCATGAGGACCAACTGAAACTGAAAAGTGAGGTTGCTCAAAAAACGAAAGAGTGAAAATAAGAGTGATTAAAAAAGAAAGAGTGGAAGTGAGAGTGATAAAAAAAAAAGAGTGAAAAAGAGATTGAGCAAAATAAAGAGTGAGAGTGAAAATGAGCAAAAAAGAAAGAGTGAAAGAGAAAATAGAGAGGTAGCTAAGAGTAAAGAAAAAAAAGTGGAGCCACGAGAGAAAAAAGAAAGAGAGCCTGTAAAGAGAAAAGGAAAGACAAAAGTGAGTTTCTATGCAACAAAGAGTGAGGTTAAGAGGGCTTTCTTAGCAAATCGCACTATGATTTTTCTTGTCTATAAAGAGTCTTATCTTAATCTTGATGAAGATATCCAGTCTCTTCTTAGTTTGGCTATTTCTTTGTTGCAGGAGTTTGAGGATGTATTCCAAGAGGAGATGCCAAATGAGTTGCCACCAATTAGAGANCCTGTAAAGAGAAAAGGAAAGACAAAAGTGAGTTTCTATGCAACAAAGAGTGAGGTTAAGAGGGCTTTCTTAGCAAATCGCACTATGATTTTTCTTGTCTATAAAGAGTCTTATCTTAATCTTGATGAAGATATCCAGTCTCTTCTTAGTTTGGCTATTTCTTTGTTGCAGGAGTTTGAGGATGTATTCCAAGAGGAGATGCCAAATGAGTTGCCACCAATTAGAGGCATTGAGCATCAGATTGACTTTGTACCTGGAGCTGCTATTCCAAACCGACCAACCTATAGGAGTAATCTAGAGGAGACAAAGGAGCTTCAAAGGCAAGTTGAGGATTTGATGAGCAAGGGGTACGTGAGGGAGAGCATGAGCCCATGTGTAGTACTAGTGCTACTAATGCCAAAGAAGGATGAGATGTGGAGGATGTGCGTTGATTATAGGGCGGTCAACAATATCACGATAAAGTATCGCCATCCCATTCCTAGATTAGATGATATGCTTGATGAATTGCATGGCTCATGTATTTTCTGTAAAATTGATTTTAAAAGTAGGTACCATCAAATTAGAATTAAAAAGGGTGATGAATGAAAAACTACTTTTAAAACTAAGTATGAGCTTTATGAATGATTGGTTATGCCATTTGGACTTACAAATGGGCCTAGTACTTTCATGAGATTAGTGAACCATGCTAGTGTACTTTGATGATATCCTAGTGTACAACAAGGACTTAAATGAACATATTGAGCATTTGAGATATGTGTTTGATGTGTTGAGATGTGAAAGGTTGTATGCTAGTTTTAAGAAATGTACATTTTGCATGGAAAAAGTTATTTTTATTGGCTATGTTGTTAGTACAAAAGGTATTGAGGTGGACGAAGAGAAAGTCAAGGCCATCAAAGAATGGCCAATGCCTAAGAGCATCACTGAGGTAAGAAGCTTTCATGGCTTAGCTAGTTTTTATTGGCATTTTGTTAAAGACTTTAGCACCATTGCTGCACAACGCACTGAAGTAATTAAAAAGCATGTTGGGTTTCATTGGGGGCTAATCAAGAGAATGCTTTTACTACTATTAAAGAAAGGTTGTGCTCTGCACCTGTGCTAGCATTATCTGACTTTAACAAAGAATTTGAGATTAAATGTGCTGCCTCAAGAATATGGATTGGAGCCATTTTGATGCAGGATAGGCGACCTATAGCCTTCTTCAGTGAGAAGCTAAGCGGGGCGTCCCTGAAGTACCTTACTTATGACAAAGAGCTTTTATGCTCTTGTTTGTGTTTTAGAGACTTAGCAGCACTACCTGTGGCCTAGGGAATTTGTGGTCCACACCGATCATGAATCACTGAAGCATCTCAAGGGTCAAGGTAAGTTGAATAATGATGCGTTATCCTGGAGGTATGTCCTTCTTACTTCTTTGAGTGCCAAAATGCTTAGGCTTGAATATGTCAAAGACGAGTATGCCGATGACGCTAACTTTTCTAATGTATATGTGGCATGTGATAAGAAGACATTTGGTAAGTTTTACAAGCATAATGGTTATTTGTTTAAAGAAAGCAAACTTTGTGTGCCAAGTTATTCTATACTTGAGTTATTGGTGCGTGAGGTACATCATGGGAGATTAATGGGACACTTTGGTGTCAAGAAAACTTTAGACATTTTGCATGAACATTTCTTTTGGCCAAAGATGAAGAGAGACGTCAATCGTATTTGTGGCAGATGCATTACATGTAGAAAGGCCAAATCTATGGTTTTGCCACAAGAAGGTGTTACGGATTATGCCCTCGATCCTTTTAACCTTTAAGTTTTTAGGCTCGTGGGAGAGTTCCTTGATCGCGTCGTCTACTGGCAAGAAGCTATTAATGGGAGATCAGCTTGATCGTTTTAACTTTAAAGTGTTTAGGCTTGTGGGAGAGTTCCTCGACCACCTTACCTTTTGGAGAGAAAGTGTTAATTGGAGATTTCCTCAACCGTTTTAACCTTTAAGTATTAGGTTCGTGGGAGAGTTACTCGACCACATCGCCTACTGGTGAGAAGGTGTTAACGGGAGATCACCTAGATCATTTTAACTTTCAAGTTTTTAGGCTCGTAGGAGAGCTCCTCGACCACGTTACCTTTTGGTGAGAAGGTGTTAATGGTAGATTTCCTCGACTGTTTTAACCTTTAAGTATTAGGGTCGTGTGAGAGTTCCTCGACCATGTCGCCTGCTGGTGAGAAGGTGTTAACAGGAGATTTCCTCGACCGTTTTAACCTTTAGGTATTAGGGTCATGGGAAAGTAGCTCGACCACGTCGCCTGCTGGCGAGATGGTGTTAACGGGAGATCACCTCGACTGTTTTAACTTTCAAGTTTTTAGGCTCGTGGGAGAGTTCCTCAACCACCTTACCTTTTGGCTCGAAGGTGTTAATGAGAGATTTCCTCAACCGTTTTAACCTTTAAGTATTAGGGTTATGGGAGAGTTCTTCGACCACGTCGCCTGCTGGCGAGATGGTGTTAACGGGAGATCACCTCGACTGTTTTAACTTTCAAGTTTTTAGGCTCGTGGGAGAGTTCCTCGACCACCTTACCTGATGGGAACTAAGGTGGGCCTAGTTTTAAAGATTTTATAAGTTCCAAATTGGTCAATTACAAGATCAAGAGCCAAGAAGGTTAAGGAGACAATGCAATGATTGGTGCAATTCACTTGGGATGAAGCTAGCAAGAGCCCAATACTCAAGATGGGATTGAAAGAAGGAGAACCAGTTTTGATCCACTTGATACAAGCTGTGGAAGACATGACTTAGAGTTATTGTTTGGGCCTATTGTTATTGAAGACTTTCAATTTGTTAAAAGATTTATTTTATTAGTTTAGAATAAGTGGGCTTGAGGATACTTGACCAATATATGTCTTATTTCTTATGAACTAGGATTTTTGGGAAGGCCTTATATTTTGGCCATGGGCTTATTTGGAAAATTACTTTTTAGGAACTAGGGTTTAAAGAAGTACTGTAGCCGAGTTACTGTAGTTGTGGTACTGTTGGAAGAAATGGCTTTATTTATGCTAGGTTTTTAATTAAGTTTTTTATATGAACCCGTAGGAATGGAATCCCTTGAATTCACAATCAATTTAAAAACTCACCCAAGAAAGTCAAAATCAAGTAAATGGATGGAGAATCTAGACTCGTTGAGAACTCGTTTCAAGAACCTAGATTATATTAAAATCTAGAACCGTTGAAGAACCTATCTCAAGAACCCAGATTACAATGAGAAACGCCACAAAAGTTGTGATTTGCCTTTGATAAGTTCAAAAGTTCATTCAAGAACAAGATGAGATAAACTCAACTCACAGTAAATAAATTCATCAACTTTCATAAATTTCTTAACATGAGGCTTCAAAGAGTATTTAAACCAAAACTTAATTAAAACTTTAGCCAAAATAAAGCCATTTCTTTCAAAAATACCCCTGGATGAATAGTGCTGCGGCTACAGTACCACAACTATAGTAACTTGCTGCAGTACTTCTTTAAACCCTAGTCCTAAAAAGTAACTTTCCAAATAAGCCTAAGCCAAAATACAAGGCCTTCCCAAAAACCCTAATTTATAAGAAATAAGACATATGTAGGCTCAGCATCCTTAAGGCCAATTATTATAGACTAATTCCTATAACTAATAAAATAAGTCCCTTTAATAAAATAAACAAGTCCAAGGCCTTCAATCATATAAACATAATAATAGGCCCTAATTTATGTTGCACTTTTCCATAGCTTTGTATCAACTGGATCAAAACTAGTTCTTCTTTTTTAAAGCCCATCTTCTGTGTTGGGCTCTGGCTAGCTTCATCCCAAGTGGATTGCACCAATCCTTGCATTGCCTCCTTGATCTTCTTGGCTCTTGACCTTGTAATTGGCAATTTTTGAATTTGCAAAGGATCTTTAAGATTAGGTCTATCTTGGTGCCCATCATTATCCCTCTTCTCAAAAGGATTCGACCTCGAATCTCCACCTGCATCAAAGAGAAAAATGTTAGTAACATTGAAAATAACAATGTTACTAACATTGCTAAAGAAGTAAATGGATTAAGTCTACAAACGATTTCAAAAGGTAAAAATTTAGTAGTAACATGAACACTCCAATTATATGTAAACTCAATGAATGACAAACAATACTCTCACATGTTCATGAAACACATCTAAAGTCTTCCTTACACAAAAATGACTACTCCAATTATATGCAAACTCAATGAAAGGAAAATGATACTCTCACAAACGTTCATGCAACAAGTCAATGAATGGCAAATGATACTTTCGCAAATAAACGTTCATGCAACAAGTCAATGAATGACAAATAATACTCCCACAAATATTCATGTAACACGTCTAAAATATTCTTTACACCAAAATGATCCATCAAACCAAATTCATGCACAAGAAACTCACGCATAAGACTAGTAGGCACACAAGGTCTATTCTCTTTAAACAAATACCAATTTAGTCTATAGAACTAACCAAACGATGCTTTCTCAAGTACTCCATACACACTAGCCAAGCCATCATCAATAACATACAATTTCTTGTCATATTCAAGTCTTAATAACTTTGCATCTAAAATGATGACAAGGACATATCTTTTTACTAAAGCATTAACCACAAAATTTTTCTTACCTTGTGTGTACTTGATTACATGAGAGAAGGTCTCAATGAATTGCACCCACTTGGCATGCATTCTATTCAACTTACCTTGTCCCTTCAAGTGCTTCAAGGACTCATGTTCTTCAAAGAGAGGTCGGTTAGGAATTGTCGCACTTGGCACAAAATCAATGTAATGCTCTATCTCTCTAATTGGTGACAATCCACTAAACACACCGCTAGGAATCATGACCTCATATCCTTGCAACAAAAAAACAACAACAGTAGGCAAATAGTTATTAAATTCATTAAAGCTTGCCTTAGCATAAAAACTCACTTTTGTTTTTCCGTTTCTCTCTGCAATCTCTATTCATTTTTCCTCTCATGGCTCCACTCTTTTTTCTTGACTCTCAACCACCTCTATTTTCTTTTTCACTCTATCTTTCTCTTGATGTTTATGCCTCATTATCTTTTTTCCTCTCACTCTCTTTTTCCTTTTCACTATCTTTTTTTCTTTCACTCTTCTCTTTTTTTGAACTCTCGGCTTCACAATTATTTTTCAACTCATTCTCTCTTTTTCTTAAGGTTTTAGCCTCACCCTCATATTTTTTCTCTCATTTCTCTCTCTCTCTCTCTCTCTCTCTCCTTTTCGGTCTCACTATTTCTTTTTTCCTCAATCTCATCCTCACTTTTACTCCATCTTTTTTTTATCAATCTCACTTTTCAGCTCTGGTTGGTCCTCATGGACCTGTGTTGGAGTTAAAGGAGCAAGTTTGATTGTTTTTCCATCCTTTTTAAAACTGTAAATGTTTCTTAACCAATCATGGATCACTTTCCTATCATATTGTCACGACTCCCCAACAAAATATGGCCAGCATGCATAGACACTACATCACGAAGCACCATATCCTGGTATTTCCCAATTGAAAAAGAAATTAGCACTTGATTATTTACCCTAACCTCCCTACAATCACTTAACCACTGTAACTTGTATGGTCTAGCGTGTTTCAAGGTAGGTAAACATAATTTCTCAACTAAAGTAGTGCTAGCAAATTAATACAACTCCTCTTATCAATGATCATACTATATACATTGTTATTGATGTGGCATCTAGTATAAAAAATGTTCTCTCTCCGCTGCTCTGTATCATCCATCGTAATTTGTGTATTGAGAGCATGCTTGGGAACAAGAGACTCACTATACTCTTTATTCTTATACTCATGTTCAATACTAGGCTCACACCTACTCCTATCTCTTTTGCCTTGTAGATTTTTAATTACTGCTTCTTGACAATCCATCCTATCCTCATTTCACCCAACATAAAGTTCAACTGTTCAAACTGTTGTTGCATGGCTTGCTACACAAATAATGAGTTATCTGCCATCCCCTTTGGTGATTAGTCACTCCTACGAGATATCGTAATGTGCTGCACAAAAAGAATGTTAGTGGAAAAACCTCACACACTCCGTTACATGTTTACACTCGAATAATGGTACTCCACTCGTGTTTCACTTTTAATTGGTTTTTTTTCTAATAATAGTCTCACACTTTCTTGGCTTTTACCTCAATAGTTTTCTTGCTCAAGTTCTTTAAGAACTAGTTGAACTAAATCAAGACAATACAACCTTGTGATAGGCCACGAAGATTTGAGAGGGGCCATAAACCAAATCCCAAATATTTGGGATGAGCTGGGACGTAAAGGACTTTACATGCATGTAGACGAGGCCGTTAAACATATGAGAACAATGCAAAAATGGACGGAACTGGAATGTAGTGGTCGAGAGTTTTACGTGCAGAAGGATCCTTAGTTGAGAGTTTACAGCATTTTTAATTCCGTTTGTTATGGTCTGTTTACGTATGAGGAATTCTATTTGATAGCTGTTAATTTCCCTTTTATTTTGGTTCCTTTGAACGTGGCTTTGCTTATTTAAGCAGCCAAGGCTTTCATTAATAAATTAAGAAGTATTTCCATTCAAATTTGTAGTACGTTTCTCACCCAAAGAGAACAATTTTTCTAGCGTTTATACTCTGTGTTTGGGACCTATCATTAGCCTCAGAGCCAGGTTATACTTATGGGAACTAACAAGGAGCGTATTGAACACTTGGAGGCTGGACTCGGTACAGTTCAGGAAGGCCTGCAGCGGATGGAGGAAGCTCTTAATCGAATTTCGAGTGTGTTGATCGCAAACCAGGAGAACCCCAACCACGGCAACCCTCGCCAAGAAGGCAACAATGGGCGTCGGCAGATCGTCTCCTCCAAAAAAGCGAAATTGGAATTTCCACGATTTTGAGGGGATGACCCAATCGAATGGTTCAACCGTGTGCATCAGTTCTTTAAATACCAGGGCACGGCGGAAGCCCAAAAGGTTTCCATGGAAGCATACCATTTGGAAGGAGAGGTTAACCAATGGTGGCAATGGATTCATAGAACATTTCAGGATGAAGGACACGAGATTTCATGGGAACATTTTGAGGAAGAACTTTGGGCTCGCTTCTGACCATCGGAGTGTGAAGACTTTGACGAAGCTCTATCTTGAGTCAGACAACTAGGGACTTTGAGGGACTACCAGCGCGAGTTTGAAAAGCTTGGCAACAGGGTCCAAGGATGGACTCAAAAAGCATTGGTGGGAACATTCATGGGCGGCTTGAAGGCTAAAATAGCAGATGGAATTTGGATGTTTAAGCCACAGTCGCTCAAAGAGGCCATTAACTTGGCACGAATGAGGGACGATCAACTCACACGGCAAAGAAGGTTCATGCGGTTACCACCTGCGAGAGCTCCGTTAGCTCTTCCACAAGCCACTCGTGTAGCTCTTGCTACACCTGCGGGACCCATTAAACGTTTGTCTTGGGAGGAAATGCAAAGGAAGAGAGCACAAGATCTCTGTTTCAATTGCAATGAACGTTTTACAGCAGGCCATATATATCAAAACCCGCAGCTGTTACTCTTGGAAGGGCATGCGGGTAATGTGATATGTGAGGATATTACTAATCAAACACTGGAAGATGACCATGGGGGAGATACAACAAAGGTGCAGGAACCCGAACTTGAACCAGAGATTGTAAGTGTTTGGAAACCACTACTAGTTTCAGTAGTGAGGCATTTCATATATAGGAGTAATTACATAGTCGTAGATGGTAATTACATGTATGGAATGATTACAAATAAATGGAATGAATATTGAGCTACTACAATTATGGTGAAAATTAAGGCAGAGGATCCTCAACATGATCCTCAACACCCCCTGCAAGCTGAGCGTCGGATTTGAGCGGATGTGAAGCTTGGATCGGAAGAATTCAAAGAGAGGGCGTGACACACTTTTGGTGAAAATGTCAGCAACTTGCAAATGAGAAGGCACATACTGGGTGCGAAGCTTGCTAGCGAGAACAAGTTCACGAAGAAAGTGGTAGTCAAGCTCAACATGCTTTGCCCGTTTGTGAGAGACGGGATTGGAGCTCAAGAAGATTGCACTCTTGTTGTCACATAGTAGTAGAGGCCATTGTGAAGGAGAAACTTTGAGATCATGAAGGAGATGCGTGAGCCAAAGAATCTCGGCAGCAGTGAGAGCCAAAGCACAGATTCACAACTAGAGCGAGAAATAATAAGTTGTTTCTTGGCACTCCAAGAAACCAAATTGTCACCAAGATAAATAGAGTAACTAGAGGTAGAACGGCGAGTATCAGGGCACCCATCCCAGTCAGCATCCGAGTAAGCAACTAAAGCACCTAGAGCAGCAGATGGATGAAAAGTAAGACCAAAATGCAGTGTGCCCTTAACATAGTGAATAATGCATTTGACAACAAGAAAGTGGTCGTCAGTCGGGGAATGTAGGAATTGACTGACAGAGTTAACAGCATGAGCAATATCAGGTTGTGTAATAGTCAAATATTGGAGAGCACCAATGAGAGACTTGTAAAGCGTGGGATTCGAAAACAAAGGACAGACAGGTGCTGAGAAACAACCATGGGAGTGTGGACTGGTTTGCTGATAAGTAACTGAGCTCGGGTGAGAATGTCCCGTGCATATTTTAGCTGATTGATGAAAAGGCCATCAGTGGTGGGTGTAGCTTCAAGACCAAGAAAGTAACTGAGTGAACCCAAATCCTTAGTGGCGAACTCAAAATTGAGCTTGCAAGTAAAGCTGTCAGGAAGAGAGGAGTTGTTGCCTGTAATAATGATGTCATCAACATAGAGAAGCAAATAGATCATGTCAGACTGCTTATGAAAAATAAAAAGGGATGTGTCGGCACGACTGCAATAAAAGCCAAGTTGAAGTAGGATGGAGCTGAACCGCTGAAACCAGGCACGATGGGCTTGCTTTAGGCCATAGAGAGCTTTCTTCAACTGACAAACATGATTGGGAAAGCGAGGGTCAATATAGCCAGGGGCTGTTCCATATAGACATGTTCAGTGAGATGTCCGTTGAGGAATGCATTTTTGACATCAAGTTGGCGAAGAGGCCATTTGTTAGTCATAGCAAGAGAGAGAACAACACGAACAGTGGTAGCCTTGATGACAGGACTAAAAGTGTCAGTATAGTCAAGACCAAGTACCTGTGTGTAGCCCTTGGCAACAAGACGGGCTTTGAGATGCTTAATAGAACCATTGGGAAGTATTTGGTCCGAAACACCCATTTGGAGCCCAAAATATTGGTGTTGGCGGGTCGAGGAACCAGAATCCAGGTATGATTACTTTGCAGGGCTTGAACTTCTTCATCCATTGCAGAAAGCCAAGCAGGATTCTTAACAGCGAATTTGAATCCTTTAGGCTCAGTGGAGGCAAGAAGAGCTGAAAGAAGTCCAGAGGATTCCACAAGGCCGAGATGCGCCGGATGGCGGGTTTTGAAAATACCGGCTTTGGCTCAGGTGAGCATAGGATGGGAGCCCAGCGGAGTAGCTGAAATAAGAGTGCGAGCAATGAGAGGCAACTCAGTGATGGGCGTAGGAGAAGCTGGGCTGGATTCCAAGTGTGGCAGAGAGGAACCTGCATGAGAATCAGTAACCTGCAAAGACTCATCCACTGGATCAGGACAAATAATACACAGGATGGATCCGGATTGAGAAATGTGCCAGAATGTGGTGCAGGGGAAGGTAGGGGTATGGCTGTATGGAGAGGACTGGGTTCCAGAAAATTTGAGATTTGGAGGGAGGATATGGATTGAGCCTGGGAAGTATGTCGGAATGGAAAATGGATCTCATCAAATTGGGCATGGCGAGTGATATAAAATCGAGAGGTGGTGGGGTCAAGACAACGAAACCCTTTATAAGAGGAACTGTAACCCATAAAAATGCATGAATACTACGAGGGGAGAATTTGTTAGTCATGTAATCACGCAAACAAGGATAAACACGACAATGAAAAGGATGAAAGTTTTCATAATGCGGAGAGGAACCATACAAAAGCTTAAAAGAAGACTTACCGCGGAGAAGTGGTGTGGGTAAACGGTTGATGATGTAAGCTGCAGTGCTAAACGCGTCAACCCAGAAGTGAGTAGGAATGTGAGAATGAAAAAGGAGGGCTAGACCGGTCTCAGTCACATGACGGTGTTTCCTTTCAGCATGGCCGTTTTGTGCGGGTGTATAGGGACAAGAGAGTTGATGGTGGATGCTAGAGGTATGAAGATGGGCTTGAAAACAGTTGCTAGTAGATTCTGCACCACCGTCACTTTGAAAAGTTTTTATTTGAGCAGAATGTTGATTTTCCACAAAATTTTGAAATTGGAGAAAAGTATTATAAAATTCAGATTTCAATTTCAATGGGTAAAGCCAAGTGAAGCGGGAATAATCATCAACAAATAAAACATAGTATGCAAAATCTAAATTTGACTTGACAGGTGAAGGGCCCCATATATCGCAATGAATAAGATCTAACATGTGTGACGAGCATTGTTCATTACGAGTATAAGGTAAACGATGATTCTTTGCAATTTGACATGTACTGCAAAACACAGGAGATGGCAATAAAGAGGTAAGATGAAGCTGCCCTTGTTTATTCAAGAAAGAAATAATGGAATGATTCACATGTCCAAGGCGAGCATGCCATAAATCATATGAAGCATGAAGAGATTTATTTTTAAGGACAGAAACAAAAGCAGAATTTCCACGTTCGAGCATATATAAGCCACCATCACGTTTACCGGTTGCCACCACCCTTCTCGTTTGGCGATTCTGAATAGAGAAAAAATTATTAGTAAATGTAACTGAAAATGGAAAATCATTCGTTAATTTACTAATGGACAAAATATTTTTAGTGATATGGGGGACAACCAAAACATCTAACAATTTAAGATCAGGGGAAGGTGAAATTGTACCAGTGTGAGTAATGGGTAGGGATGCACCATTCCCGACAATAACACAATCCTTACCTATATAGGAAGTGGACTAATCCAAGTTGGATTGGGCTGAAGTCATGTAGGTCGAGGCCCCTATATCTAAATACCAATCGGAGTCCTCATTTCCAGAAATAGAACACGAGACAGATAGGGCTTGGCAAGCTAAGCTTTAGGAGCTTGACCATGGCGATCATACTGTTGCCTGCATCAATCCTCAAAGTGCCCCTCCATACAGCATATCTGGCAAAGCGGAGGGCATCTTCCATAGGAGCGGCCCTGTCCTCTGCCATGGCCTCCATTTCGGCCGTGAGAATTACGAGAGGAATGAGTCCTCTAGTTCGACATCACAGTGTTGCGATTAGCAACAAAAACCATAGCGAAAGGAACAACAGGTTCCAATGACTTCTGGAAGAGCTCAAAGCTCTCAGCTTTGGGAACTAAATCTGCAAAACAAGGTAAAGGGGTGAGGGCCATTTAGGCCATGGAGAAGCTCAAGAATTCCGAGCCAAGCCCGCGGAGGAACTAGTGCACCTTGTCGGTGCCATCAATTGGTCATCCGATTGCATGGAGTTGATCGCAGAGGCCCTTGAAGGGGCGAGCGTACTCTGAAATAGATTTGGTGCCACGCTTCATCAATTGCAAATCATCCTTGAGATGGATTTCCCGGGCCTTGGAGCGGTGGCTGAAGGTGTTCTCTAGAGCAACCCAAACCTCACCAGCGGTGGAGAGACCCATAACTTCAGCCATGGCCTCCTCGGTGAGGGAGGACAGTAGAAGACTAAGGAGGTGTTGATCTGTGTTTTTCCAGCTCAGGTGTTTGATGTTTGGTGTCTGAGAGTCCTCAAGAGCAAAACGGGGTGGAGGCTCAAGAATTCCATCCACATGATCGATTAGTGCTTTGCTTTTCCATAGGAGGTAGTTGGAAGAGGAAAGTTTGATTGTAACCATGTGGATGAGAGTGTTGAAGGGGAGAAGAGTGGAGGAAGATTCAGTAGTCATGGGATTGTGGGAGGTTAATTCAACATGGCTCTTGATACCATGTAAGTGTTTGGAAACCACTACTAGTTTCAGTAGTGAGGCATTTCATACATAGGAGTAATTACATAGTCGTAGATGGTAATTACATGTATGGAATGATTACAAATAAATGGAAAGAATATTGAGCTACTACAATTACGGGTCAATGAATACAGAAATAGAAAGCCTTAGATTAAGGCAGAGGATCCTCAACATGATCCTCAACAGAGATCACCTTGCAAGCATTAACAGGATAGACAACACCAAAAACCTTGTGTGTAATAGCAAAAATGGGTCTCCATGAAGTAATGATTTTGGATTGATAGCAGATTGACACACAACTTCATCAGCAACTGATTAGCAAACATGCTTAGGTTGCCAGTCATTCCTACAGAGACATTCCCTGTTTGGGTGGCCAACGGAGAAAGATTATCATGTCAGGGGCATTACGATAAGGTAAGGATAGAATTACAAGGCATCGAATTTTACCTCACCTTTTTCTCTCTACCCTTATCAGGCCTTGATCTTGTTCTTGGCATTCAATGGCTTGAAATGCTGGGATCCGTGGTATGTAACTGGAAACAGTTGACCATGGATTTTATTTGGGAAAATCAAGATCGAAGGTTGCAAGGAGTGGACGTGCAACCCATTCAGGCAGCTGCACCAGAAGAAATATCGAAAGAGTTCCGCCGAGGACACGCGCTATTTGCTGTGTGTTTTCAACCGACTATGGAAACCACACCACCTAATGCACCAACTGAAAAGAAATAGCAAAATATGCAGGGGTTGTTAAGAGTATAAAGATGTGTTCCAAGAGCCCTCAAGTTTACCACCTGCACGTGAAGTGGACCATTGTATTACGTTAAAGGAGGGGACCGAACCAATTAACGTGTGCCCATACAGGTATGCCCACTTCCAGAAAGCTGAAATCGAGAAACAGGTCCAAGAAATGTTGGATTCGGGGCTCATTCGTCCTAGCACCAGTCCTTTCTCATCGCCGGTACTACTAGTGAAGAAAAAAGATGGTAGTTGGCGATTTTGTAAAGACTACTATACACTTAACATCGCCACCGTCAAGGATCGTTTTCCCATTCCGACGGTGGACGATATGTTGGAAGAATTATATGGCGCTACTTACTTCACCAAATTTGATCTAAGGGCCGGCTATTACCAAGTAAGAATAAATCCTCCCGATGTTATTAAAACTACTTTTCGTACTCATAACGACCATTACGAAGATCTCATAATGCCTTTTGGCCTTTGTAACGCACCCTCGACATTTCAGGCCATCATGAACTCGATATTTCGACCCTTCCTTCGAAAGTTCATTTTGGTTTTTTTCTTTATGATATTTTGGTATATATTCCCACTTGGGAGGAACATATGGTGCATGTTAAACAAACAATGGAGACCCTGCAAGAACACCAATTTTTTGCCAAGGCAAGCAAATGAGTGTTCGGCCAACAAGAACTGGAATATTTGAGACACATTGTCACACATCAAGGAGTAAAGGTTGATAATAGTAAAATTGCAACCATGGTCGCATCGCCATCCCCCACTAACATTTCTAAGTTACATGGTTTTTTAGGCTTGACAAGGGTATTACCGAAAGTTTGTTCAAAACTATGGCATCATAGTGCGACCCCTGATGAGTGTACGAAAGTACACTCTAAATATCCTATTATTGGACTATAATGCTAAAATGTGAATAGAAATTATAGGAATTAATGTGTATTATTGAATTGAGTTTCAATTTATTTTGAGATACTCCTAAGCAGATTTTTATGTTTAATTTCAGAGACTATAAAAGAGTAAGTCAAAAAGACCCAGTCAAATCCAAAGGACTTTCAAATGGGCAAGAGTTGGAACAACCTAAGAACTTTCAATGAGTGTAGGACTCTTCAAATAAGGATAACGATGGGATTTAAGAGTAATTCGGATCAAGAGAAATAGTCAGAGTCCAACATGCTTTAGGAGACTGTCTGGATATACTTTAGTATTT
>QEOT01121864.1:2773-18424 GCA_003123785.1 Pterocarya stenoptera | reverse complement strand
CCCCTCTCGATAAGGTCCCCAATCTGCCACCTCTCCCTCTCTTCTCTCCACCATTTGTCAATCTTACAAAATCTAACGGTTCCCCCTACATAGAGCTCGTGCTGTTGTGAGCCACCAACATAGTGTATCTCCACCCTTCTTGGTTGTTCTCTTGGTAAAACTCTCTCTCTCTCTCTTTCTCTCTCTCTCTCTCTCTCTCTCTCTCTCAGTGTCGTGCCACCGCACTGACCACTTTCGTCCTCCGCCCAGCTCACTGCTTTGTCGTGTGTCCTTTTCTCTCAAGGTAAGCCTTTGCCGACCCTTTACCCATGTACAATGCTGCCTGGTTTTCTAATAAAATGAAAGCGATATCTTTTAAGTTCTTACGCATATAATAGAGAAAAATTGCTTTAAGATGATATTACAATTATGCCCTTGGATTTATAAGCCAAATCATAATGTGTTTTGAACTTGTATTTTTTGGGCTTGATTTTAAGATGGGCCTAAGTTTGACTGTAGAAAACTATTGTGTTATTTTTAGTGGGGTTTGTCTCACTTTATATTAGCCCAAAAAGTTTGTTTAATAGAAAATATTTAAGGATTTAAATTATATTAGCTGGTATTAAATTTTTTGTTTACAATTGAATTCCAGTAGTAAATAGTAAGTATTTAGACCTATTTTAAACGCTTTAAGTCTGATCAAGTCTAATTTTATTAAACAAAATTCTGTTGTTTACTTTAATAGATTTTGTTATAATTACATTAAGTGAATATTAAACTGAAAATGTATTTTACATGTGTTTAGTTTTAATTGAGTAAATATTTGAGTCATGCACTTTATTTTA
The DNA here is from genome assembly GCA_003123785.1 of Pterocarya stenoptera. NCBI lineage: Eukaryota > Viridiplantae > Streptophyta > Magnoliopsida > Fagales > Juglandaceae > Pterocarya > Pterocarya stenoptera. The sequence goes on along the minus strand of QEOT01121864.1, from coordinate 17,600 downwards.
CAAAAATAATTTAGAGTTTAGTGAGTGGAGAAATTAAGTGGATATGATTAATTTGGGAAGTGATGATATTTTAGATTTTAGGAAAGATAGGTTATTTTAGTACTTCTGGCTTTAATATCAAAATGTGTGTTTAATTAAGAATTTAAGTAAGTTATGTGTCTATTTTATAGGTGACGATTGATATTCGTTTGGCACAGTCGTGAAAAAATTCAAAGAATTTAAAAAGTTGAGGTACACGGGGTTCCTATGCTAGACTTTGCATGAAAGAAATGAATTGTGGTTGATTTTGAAAAAAAAATGCATGTTTTGTTATGAAAAGAAAATTGAAACAACCTCAATTCTTTGTTCGGCATTACTCATAAAATCTGTATGAAAAGGAAAACTATTTTTTTTCATGATTGGTGTTGACATGAGCAAATTTTTGATGTTCTATTTCTGAACTGTGCAAAAGAGTGAATATGAAATTTGAAAATTTATGCATGTAATGTGAAGATATTCTAAATCTATTTTTGAATATGTGAAATGATCTGAATCTATCCAGTACTCTGTTTTGATATGATATTGCATCTGAAAAACCTTTGGCACTACTTTCTGATTTGGTATCTGATTTTGTTTTTGTTTTGCTCCGTTAAGGCCCTGCCACGAGTATAATAGTGGTATATGGTCCTGCCATAGTTATAATTGTGGTATATGGCCCTGCCATGGGTATAATGGTGGTATATAACCTGTAGATGTAAAAGTTTGGCTAGGACTAGGTGACTGAATTAATGACTTTGGATAGGATTAAATGACTAAATGATAAAGTTTATCTTATCATTATAAGTTTGAATTTGGATGAATGTAAAATAATTGTTGACTTTATCTTTAACAACATTGAGTCTATCTAGAAGTCTTGGAGATTGTTTAGATAAGTCATCCATGTGAAATTTGAGTCCATAAGGATCTGCACTTATCCAGAACAGAAGCTAAACAGAAATCAGTTACTGCAGAGAAGAGTTATCGTGACATGTCAGCAATCCGTCATGAAACGTTCTCGCGACTGTCTCTGCCTATCAGCAGAATCCTACTTCAACTGTGACTCTTTTCAAATTGTTTATTTAAAGGATCCTACTAGTTAGGATCTATAGATATTCAGATCTACATATTTTCTAAAGCACTTTCTAGTGCATATTTTGATTGAAAAATTCATCAGTGAGTTTTCATATTTGTGATCTCTCTTTGAGTGTGATCGTGCTTCAAATATGAATGATCAACGATTGGATTTCAGCCACTAGAGTCTAGGAGGAAAGACAATATTTGAAAATTGTCAGAAGTTTTGGCTGCTACCGCAATAGAAGACAAACAGGTCGTTTGTCTAGGTAAGTAAGAGAGTCAAGTTGTAAAGGTTTTGTAATTGATGAGTACTTGTAATTGATTTTCAAATAATAAAATTGACTTTCCTAGCTTTGGTTGCCTAATAGGGTTTTACTTTTAAAGAGTTCTTTAAAGGATTTTCCTTCATAACCAATCGTTGTGTCCTGTAAATTTATTTATTTTATGTTATTAATTGCATATTTGAAGACTAACCATTTTGTTGAGTCAATTGATAGATATTTTCGCATTACCATATAGGGGTACTTGGGTAATTTCAATTGGCATCAGAGCGTGGTTCACTCATCTGAGTGTGATTCGTGCCCTTGTAGATCATGTCGACATCATTATATGCTCCACCACATTTTGATGGGGAAACATGTGCTTATTGGAAAGTTCGTATGAGGGTTTTTCTCAAGTTTTTAGATGAACACGTGTGGTGTATAGTTGAGCAAGGGTGGACTAAACCCGAGACAACTATTGATGCTTGGACAAAAGATGAGATCACCAACTCTAAATGGAATAGCAAAGGACTTAATGCTATATTCACGGCTGTATCTCTAGAAGAATTTAAGAGAATCTCCATGTGTGAGATTGCTAAAAAAGCGTGGGACATCTTGGAGATTACACATGAATGAAAAAAAATTGTGAAAAACTCAAAATTACAATTGCTTACTTCAAAATTTGAAGAGATTAAGATGCTGGAAGATGAAAGTTTTAATGATTTTTATGCTAAGCTTAACGATATTGTTAATTCCAGGTTTAATTTTTGTGAAAAGGTGGAAGATTCAAAAGTCGTGAGAAAGATTTTGAGGTATCTTCCTAAAAGATTTCGGCCTAAGGTTACTACCATTGAGGAAAGTAAGGATTTGGATGCAATAAGGGTTGAAGAGCTGGTCAGTTCTTTACAAACGTATGAATCCTCACTTCCTCAAACAAGAAAAGGTAAGTCCATTGTTTTAAAAACAGTAAAAGAGGATCAAGATAATTTTCTGATGAAGAAAATTTTAACAATGAGGATATAGATCTCATTGCAAGAAAATTCAGAAAATTCTTGTTTAACAAGAAAGTTAGTGGAAAACAAAAGCAACGTAAAGAATTTTTTGCAAAGAAAAATTATTCTAAAAATTTTGATAATAATAATAAAGTAAAGTGCTATGAGTATTTTGGTTATGGCTACATAAGAATTGAATGTCTAAATTTCAAAAAAAATAAAGGAAAAGCGTTGAATATCACACTTAGTGATAGTTCATATTCTGAAAGTTCAAGCTCATCATCTGATGATGAAAAATTTTTTATGGTTTTTTTTTCTATTGTGAATGATTTTCCTGAGATTGCACTAACAAAATCTGAAAGTGGTTGTAATTGCATTGATTCAGATGTATCACTTGTTAATGCTGATCAAGAACTAAGCTTGCAGGAAGCATACAATGATGTGTGTGAAGAAGTGATCAAATTAAAGAAACTCAACAAGAATCCGTATAATATATTTACTACTGTGAAGAATGAGAAAAACAATCTCTCTAAGGCATTAAAAATTTTTGGTGTTGAAATATCAATATTGAAATATCAAAAGGCTGCACTTGAAAAAGAATTGAAAAAGTTTTAGGAGTGTAAGGAAAAAACAATAACACAGAAATTAGAAGAGATGTTGAGTTTTCAAAAATCTAGTTGTGATCACACGGGTTTAGGGTATATGACTTCCCAAAGTATGGAACTTAAAGGCTCATCATCCGCTGTCACTTCTTCAAAAGGTATCATGTTTGTTAAAGGAAGTCAAGATAAGGAAGTTCCACAGAAGGTCGTGTCTAAAACTCATGTTTCGAGAGCCTCACACAATAAATCAATGACAAAGAAGCCCAACCAAGGTAAGTTTATTCCTACTTGTCATCATTGTGGTATTTTTTGCCATATAAGGCCATATTACGTTAACTTGAATAAAGTGATGAAAAATTGAGGTGAAAGAAAGTTAAAAAGGAAGGGAAAGACTCTAGAAAATCAAGTTGATGAGATGAGTCAACAAATCACCTTCATAATTCTAAAGATAGATTTAGATAGTGAGATGAGATGATAATTTTTTGTTTTAGATGAAAGTTTAAAATATTATTTTTTNATCTTGACAAAGTTCATTTACAAAGAACTGTGAGAAACTTATGTGTATGCACCTTATAATTAAGTTTCATATTTATTATCGAGATGCTCACCATAGAGGGAGTTCATGTCTTGAATTGACTAATGCTAGTTGAACCTAGTACAATAATAAAGAGATGAGATGAAATGAAAATTTTGTATCTCATCTTATTTTCCAAACCTATCCTAAAGCTTGGTGAACTAGTAGAATTTTTCTTTCACAATAAAGAAAAGATCATATAAAGTGGTGTTGATGAAAAGAATAGGCCAAAATTTAAAGCAAAGTGGGTGGTCAAAGAAGATGCCGTTTCACATTAATTGATAGGATCAATTGCATGTTCTTGCATTCCTTGCATTTCATTTTATTAGTCTAGGACATGCATTCTATTTTTCTGCTTTTAATTTATTTTTTTCTATTTTCAGTTTTTAATAAGAAAAATAATATTAAAAAAATTTCTAGTTTGTTTCTAATTTTTTGGGAAGTGCATGCTTGATATGTCAAAGTTTTGAGAACATGTGCGCTCACAAAATAAATTTTTGAAATTATGCATCTCTCTACTTTGTGCATGCTAACCCTTTGAGTCATCTTAACAAAGTTCATTTACAAAACACTGTGAGAAACTTATGTGTATGCACCTTATAATTAAATTTCATATTTATTATTGAGATGCTCACCATAGAGGGAGTTCATGCCTTGAATTGACTAATACTAGTTAAACCTAGTACAATAATAAAGAGATGAGATGAGATAAAAAAATTTGTATCTCATCTTGGTTGCCAAACCTATCCTAAAGCTTGGTGAACTAGTAGAATTTTACTTTCACAATAAAGAAAAGATCATACAAAGTGGTGTTGATGAAAAGAATATGCCAAAATTTAAAGCAAAGTGGGTGGTCAAAGAAGATGTCGTGTCACATTAATTGATAGGATCAATTGCATGTTCTTGCATTTAATTTTATTAGTCTAGGACATGCATTCTATTTTTCTGATTTTAATTTATTTTTTTCTATTTTCAGTTTTTAAAAAGAAAAATAATATAAAAAAATTTCCTGGCTTGTTTCTAATTTTTTGGGAAGTGCATGCTTGATATGTCAAAGTTTTGAGCGCATATGTTCTCACAAAATAAATTTTTTAACTTATGCATCTCTCTACTTTGTGCATGCTAACCCTTTGGGTCATCTTAACAAAGTTCATTTACAAAGCATTGTGAGAAACTTATGTGTATACACCTTATAATTAAATTTCATATTTATTATCGAGATGCTCACCATGGAAGGAGTTTATGCCTTGAATTGACTAATACTAGTTGAACCTAGTACAATAATAAAGAGATTGCCAAACACAAATAGTTTATCCATATAAAAAAAGTCGATGTATATTATTGCGGAAAAAGATAAACACCATATACAGATCTATCTCTTAAGTCCTTATAGAAAGAATTGTGGCTCAAATCATTGTGGAAAAAGATGAGCAACGAAAATGGATATTAAAGGGGTTGTGCAAACTAATGTTTGGAGGAGATACTCATGTATCTAGGCCCTATCATAAAGTTTGACTTTTTAGGTGAGTAACAAACTCTTGTGAGCATCTATGAGAAGAAAATACTTATGAAGAATATTATAAAAAAATATCTAAGAGAAAAAGAGATAAAAAGATACTATTTTATAAGTTTGCTCACTCACACACTCACATAACCTTTGACATTGATGATCTTATGAGGAGTGAACATCCATAGTGATTGTTGCAAATAAGAGGGTGTACTCTATTGAATTTGTTTTGTGAGTGACATTATGCTTGAACTAAGATGCATCTAGGCATGTTACTTGCCTCACTGTTTATATATATAAAAAAAAAAGATTTTTTTTAAAATTTTTATTACTTATCATTTTTATGTAAAATAAACAAAGTGATAAAAATATAAAATATAATTTTTGGTTGGGTAAGTGTTGGATGTTGGTTTAAGTCTGGGACTTGGTTTCTGATATATTGATATAAGTTCTAGTGGGACTCTATGACCCAAGGCAAATGCACGGTCCTTAGTCACTTAAGTGACTTAAGTCACATGCCCNGTGAGAAACTTATGTGTATGCACCTTATAATTAAGTTTCATATTTATTATCGAGATGCTCACCATAGAGGGAGTTCATGTCTTGAATTGACTAATGCTAGTTGAACCTAGTACAATAATAAAGAGATGAGATGAAATGAAAATTTTGTATCTCATCTTATTTTCCAAACCTATCCTAAAGCTTGGTGAACTAGTAGAATTTTTCTTTCACAATAAAGAAAAGATCATATAAAGTGGTGTTGATGAAAAGAATAGGCCAAAATTTAAAGCAAAGTGGGTGGTCAAAGAAGATGCCGTTTCACATTAATTGATAGGATCAATTGCATGTTCTTGCATTCCTTGCATTTCATTTTATTAGTCTAGGACATGCATTCTATTTTTCTGCTTTTAATTTATTTTTTTCTATTTTCAGTTTTTAATAAGAAAAATAATATTAAAAAAATTTCTAGTTTGTTTCTAATTTTTTGGGAAGTGCATGCTTGATATGTCAAAGTTTTGAGAACATGTGCGCTCACAAAATAAATTTTTGAAATTATGCATCTCTCTACTTTGTGCATGCTAACCCTTTGAGTCATCTTAACAAAGTTCATTTACAAAACACTGTGAGAAACTTATGTGTATGCACCTTATAATTAAATTTCATATTTATTATTGAGATGCTCACCATAGAGGGAGTTCATGCCTTGAATTGACTAATACTAGTTAAACCTAGTACAATAATAAAGAGATGAGATGAGATAAAAAAATTTGTATCTCATCTTGGTTGCCAAACCTATCCTAAAGCTTGGTGAACTAGTAGAATTTTACTTTCACAATAAAGAAAAGATCATACAAAGTGGTGTTGATGAAAAGAATATGCCAAAATTTAAAGCAAAGTGGGTGGTCAAAGAAGATGTCGTGTCACATTAATTGATAGGATCAATTGCATGTTCTTGCATTTAATTTTATTAGTCTAGGACATGCATTCTATTTTTCTGATTTTAGTTTATTTTTTTCTATTTTCAGTTTTTAAAAAGAAAAATAATATAAAAAAATTTCCTGGCTTGTTTCTAATTTTTTGGGAAGTGCATGCTTGATATGTCAAAGTTTTGAGCGCATATGTTCTCACAAAATAAATTTTTTAACTTATGCATCTCTCTACTTTGTGCATGCTAACCCTTTGGGTCATCTTAACAAAGTTCATTTACAAAGCATTGTGAGAAACTTATGTGTATACACCTTATAATTAAATTTCATATTTATTATCGAGATGCTCACCATAGAAGGAGTTTATGCCTTGAATTGACTAATACTAGTTGAACCTAGTACAATAATAAAGAGATTGCCAAACACAAATAGTTTATCCATGTAAAAAAAGTCGATGTTATATTATTGCGGAAAAAGATAAACACCATATACAGATCTATCTCTTAAGTCCTTATAGAAAGAATTGTGGCTCAAATCATTGTGGAAAAAGATGAGCAACGAAAATGGATATTAAAGGGGTTGTACAAACTAATGTTTGGAGGAGATACTCATGTATCTAGGCCCTATCATAAAGTTTGACTTTTTAGGTGAGTAACAAACTCTTGTGAGCATCTATGAGAAGAAAATACTTATGAAGAATATTATAAAAAAATATCTAAGAGAAAAAGAGATAAAAAGATACTATTTTATAAGTTTGCTCACTCACACACTCACATAACCTTTGAAATTGATGATCTTATGAGGAGTGAACATCCATAGTGATTGTTGCAAATAAGAGGGTGTACTCTATTGAATTTGTTTTGTGAGTGACATTATGCTTGAACTAAGATGCATCTAGGCATGTTACTTGCCTCACTGTTTATATATATAAAAAAAAAAGATTTTTTTTAAAATTTTTATTACTTATCATTTTTATGTAAAATAAACAAAGTGATAAAAATATAAAATATAATTTTTGGTTGGGTAAGTGTTGGATGTTGGTTTAAGTCTGGGACTTGGTTTCTGATATATTGATATAAGTTCTAGTGGGACTCTATGACCCAAGGCAAATGCACGGTCCTTAGTCACTTAAGTGACTTAAGTCACATGCCCAGCCCCTGAGTTGATTTCTCTAAGTCTCCCGATACACAGCTCACGGCACTCTTTATACTCAAGCCGTTGCCCTCCTCATCTCTTCCATATCTCCTTCAATTTGCTTGGGAGAAATACTCGGGTTCGAGTTTCTTGACTAAAGGCTCTCCATCACGGATTCATAGTAAGATTTTGAGTTTATTTCAATCACTCTCTCCTTCCAGTTCTAGATCTCGGCACATCTATATCTGAAAGTTGGACTTTTGATTGTTGATTTATGATGTTGAGGCTGCGATTTTGTTTGGGCAGAGTGGGCATTGACATAGTTGATCATATGAGAGTATTTTATTCATGTATTGAGAACGAGTTTTTGTGAGTTATGTGATTATACATTCTAGTTTTATCTTAATGCATACCAAGTGTTTGATTTTTTATCTCAACCAAGTTGTCTCAATCATTTGCTTATTGTTTGACATACATTCATGCTCATACATTAGGTGCATTTAATCCATGAGAAGTTGAGACACAAGGAAGTATTTCATAATGTCTTTCTTAGTATTTTTGTGAATTATGGGTATTTTCAGATTAGTGACAAAAATGGAGAGTATTAGAGCAAATTAAAATATTTTGGTATTGTGAATTTTAGGGGAAGTTTGAGTAGTGTGTTGTTGAGGTGGATTTGAAGAATTTGCTGTTGAAATAAATTTGTTGAGGGAGAGTTGAATGATGTTAAGGGGGAGAAAGATTATTTTTACTGGACATAATTTGATGTTGGACTAGAACATGATTAGACTTTGAATTATATTTTAGAACTTGTGAATTATGATAGTACTAATCTTAGTTACTGTTCTATGTTAGAATTTTTTTATTCTTGATTATTCTCTTGGAATTTCTACTCGATTTCTTGGTCTACTGGTTTTATTTTGACGAGTCTATATTACATTCATTAAAGTTGATTTTGTCACCAATTCGCAAAAGGGAGGGATTGTAGATGCAAGAGTTTGTCACCAATCCGCCAAAGAGGGAGATTGTAGATGTAAAAGTTTGGTTAGGACTAGGTGACTGAGTGGATGAGTTTGGATAGGATTAGATGACTAAATAATAAAGTTTATCTTATCATTATAAATTTGAATTTGGATGAATGTAAAATAATTGTTGACTTTATCTTTAACAATATCGAGTCTATATAGAAGTCTTAGAGGTTGTTTAGATAAGTCATCTATGTGAAATTTGAGTCCATAAGGATCTGCACTTATCTAGAACAGAAGCTAAACAAAAATCAGTTACTGCAGAGAAGAGTTATCGCGACATGTCAGCAATCCGTCAGAAAACGTTCTCGCGACTGTCTCTGCCTGTCAGTAGAATCCTACTTCAACTGGGACTCTTTTCAGATTGTTTATTTAAAAGATCCTACTGATTAGGATCTGTAGAGATTTAGATTTACATATTTTCTAAAGCACTTTCTAGTGCATATTTTGATGAGAAAATTTCTAAGTGAGTTTTCATATTTGTGATCTCTCTTTGAGTGTAATCATGCTTCAAGTGTGAAGGATCAACGATTAGATTTCAGCCACTGGAGTTCCAGGAGGAAAGACAATATTTGAAGATCGTCAAAGGTTCTGGCTGCTTCCGCGGTAGAAGACAACGGGGTCGTTTGTCTAGGCAAGTAAGAGAGTCAAGTTGCAAAGGTTTTGTAATTGATAAATACTTGTAATTGATTTTCAAATAATAAAATTGATTTTCTTGGGTTTGGCTGCCCGTAAGGTTTTACCTTTAAAGAGTTTTTTAAAGAGTTTCTTTTCGTAACCAATCGTTGTGTCATGCAAATTTATTTATTTTATGTTATTAATTATATACTTGAAGACTAACCATTTTGTTGAGTGAATTGGTAGGTATTCCCGCTGCATTACCATACAGGGGGTACTTGGGTAATTTCACAACTCTACCATGGGAGTTAAACATGGTCTCTGTCCTGATATGATGCTTTGATATGATGATCATGATGCTCAATTATACTATGTCGAATGATACTTTTGAATAAGAATATTTTTGAAAGTTTCTCTTGGATATTTTTGGTTACATGTTTCGATTTCTGTATTATGAAAGTAAAAATGTTTTGTTCTGTATTATGAATTCTGTAGATGCTCATGTTTACATACTAGTATATATTCTCTATTTACTGAGTTGTTGAAAACTCACCCCTTATCTCCATAAATTTTTTTAGATAATTTGAATATTTCAGCTGAGAATCAAGATTATAGAGAATTGATGAGATGAATTAAGTATAATAGATTAAGTATAGAATATTTCTATGAGTATTGGCGAATTTTATTAAATAATTTTGTCATGTTTAGATGACTTGGTATTTTGGGAGGTTGATTATATTGAGATAAACAATAATTTTTATATGGCATTGAGAATTTGGAGTTTGTAAATATATTGTTGGAATGTGAGTTTAATTGACAGAAAGTAACTCTTCGACCTCTCTGGGACTAGGGCGTTACAGTTCATCAGCGCGATTTCTTCTTCAACTTCCCCTACACGCATGCTTTTAGATTTTTTTTCGTAAAAAATAGGATAATTCTATGCATCAACCACTGTTCACTCTAACACAACACAACATTGACGTGGCTTTTATTTGTTTTTACTTGATGAAATGTACGTTTAGCTGCCCATTTTGAAATTTTCCCACCTCCCTTGCGTTCTCCCCTTCGCCTCCATTCTCCCCTCTACCTAGCTTTGCCCCATGTTCTCCCCTCTGCTTAGCTTCTTCTTCCTCTTGTTCTCTCCCTAATCACAATCCTACATATTGCTGAAATCTCATTTTCTTCTTCCACTTCTTGTGAAAATTCTTTGGGCGCCCTACCAATTCCTCTGCACAGTTTTTCAAATTCTCAGGTAACCTTCAAGATCTTTTATTCTTCCTAAAATTATGTATTATGGTTTCTTTTTGGATAATTTCTCTTCTGCAGATTTGCACGCAGTAACACTCGAACAATATTCTGTATGCTAGTTTCTAAACAAATTCACAAACCCATGACCCATAAATGTTTGTGTTGCCCTGGAATTGTAGAGAGAGAAAAAGATGGAGTAAAGAGGGAGAGATGAGCACGGAAGGATGTGTGTGTGTGTGTGTGAGAGAGAGAGAGAGACAGAGACAGAGAGAGAGAGAGTAGCATGGATGGCTTTGCCCTGGAATCACAAAGAGACGACAAAGAGGAGTAAATAGGGAGACAGAGGAACACAAGAGGAAGTGAAAGAGGAGCAGAATGAGGAGAGGAAAGCCAGTGTTTCAGTGGATGACTTCGTGCACGGGGAGATGATGCACGAGTAGAGGAAATGAGTCCTTCGAGCCAAGGAGATGAAAGATAGATTAAAGGAGATTCGTGGGTTTAGAGCATTGGCAATGGCCTAGCCAAATATCAATGCAAGTCCATAATTTAGCTAGATGGGAAAAAAAAAATCCACATTGGACTAGCTAAATGTAGATAGCTTAAGACTTGAGCCACAGTAAATCTCCGCTCCTCTCCAAATATAGCGAGTTACTGTTCACCATTGAAACTTATATTTTATCATTTCATCTACTTTCACTCGTTCTTTTTTCTTTCATCATCCCATTTTCCTCGTTTTTCCTTTCTTCATCTCGAAACCAGTGAACAAACCCCATATCTCTAGTCTTTCGTCTTATGAGACCGAAAGCAACTTCGATAGCTGCATCTTCTTCAACCGCAAGCTAGAATCGCTCTGTTGTGAGTCCACGTAGCCATCGTCTTCTAGCCCAAAAGGTAAAATATTTTCCTCACTCCTCTCTCCCTCTTCTCTGCTTAGATTTCCTCTCCCTCTTTTCTTTCTATTTTCTCACATTTCCTCTTCATCAAGTGATTGATTTTGTGTGTGTTAGGGTTTGTAAGGACCAATCTGTCACAAGGTTTCCTTGCCGGTGAATCATCATCCAAAAGGTTGCACATTTCCTCCACAAATTGAACTTGAAAATTGCGATTTGGGTATTTCCGTGTAATTGATTTAAGATTTCGGTATTTTGATTTTTGATTTGGGCATTTCTCTATGGTCATGCGAATTTGGACTCAGGAAGCATGAACCATTTTTAATTTGTCCATTTGCTTAGATTTTCACTAGTTTTTTGCGTAGTGTGATTTTCTTGGGCAAATAAAATAAAATGGTATTGATCAAAATTGTTTGACTTGATTTGCTGAGAAAAGGTTGTTTGACTTGATTTGCTAAGAAAGGGTACTGAGGTTTTGTTTTAGTAAAATTCTGCATCTCTAGTCCTTTTGAGTGCAGACAAAGGGAGTTGTTTATTTACTACTAAAACAGGCAATGGGATTCCTTGTGTTCTTTAGTGAGGAAGATTGGGCAGTGTTGTTGCTTTGGAAGTTGTTTGACTTGATTTGCTTGGAAGGTTGAAATTAGAGGTTGGGTTTCCTGCATTTCTCATGCAAACATTACTAGACAGAGTGGATTTGCTCATGATTACAACCAGCTATTGAATTTGCTCATGATTACAATCCGCATTTCTACCATTACTAGACAGTGAATTTCCTGCTATTGGAGAGTGAATTTCTTCCATTCTTTTCAACATGTGTAGTTGTGAATTTGCTTCTTATGATACACATTAAAAATGTTCAAGTTTAGAATTCTCTCATGATACACATTGGTCAAGCATCAAATGGTAGTTGAGTATATTTGGTTGTTGTTTTTGTTAGTTTGCATTTATATATGAATTTCCTAGTTTGCATTTGTACATTAAAAATTGTTCAAGTTATTGACTTTTTTGGTAAGAAGAAGAAGTATTTATATGGACTATTGGTGCCGTGTGTTACTGGACTTGAATTTGGAGTCATTGAATTTGGAAGTTTTGTCGTGTCTTGCTAATTAAGTTGGTGGATCTTGTGATTTGGGAAGTGACGAGAAGAGGTTGAATGTGCATTTGTGGTTTGTAATCAAAACTAATTGGCTGACAATATATTTAAAATTGAATACTGAACTAATTTGGTTTTGATAGTATGGATTTTATTGTTATCAACAGTCTTATGGTTGATTACAGTCTTATGGTTGATTACTGAGATCAACATTTCATTGTTATAAATAGTCTTATGGTTGATTAGTGTTGGAGAAGCGAGTACTTGGTTTGTGAGATCAACATTTCTTTTGTTTTCTTAGTTTTTCTATTTTTTGGTTAATACTGAGATCAACATTTCTTTTTTTTAGCAAATATTATTAAAATATATGAAGTATATTTGCAAAATATAAAAAAAAAATTGTAAAATATTATTAAAATGTATAATATAATATTATTATTTTGACTTTAAAATGGCTAGTCCAATGTGACCAAAAATTAAGATGGCTAGTCAAAAATTAAAGGTATAACTAAAAATTAAGATTCTAGTCAAATTTTAGACTTGATAATGACCTAACCTAATGCTCTTAGAGAGAGAAGAGCATAGGAAACGCGTGAATGAGGAGAGGATTTGGGGCCAGTATGAGTTTTTTTATATTTAATTTGTGAATTCGTTTTGCCACATTAGGTATGTGGTGTAGAATATGTGAATTACTGGCTTATGAGAATATTTATTCTAAAAATAATACTTTGACATGAGTTCAAATGGTTTAATTTGTTTTAAATATTTTTTTCTTTTTATCAAACGTGTTGCATGAATAAAAAATGAATTATGAGAACTCGATCCCTACATTCATTTAACTAAAAAAAACGTTATGTACATGTACAAGTCTAGCGTAAATCCGTTCTAAAATGGTAATAAAAATAATTTTGTATACTTTTTTATTGTGTGGTTTATTTTTTTAACAAAATGTTTGTATCAAATTTGTACATTTTAAACTTGTACAAATCATTACTAAAAAAAACTTGCTTATATATAACGTGAACAGCACTTGACATATTGTTGACGAAGATGAACATAATTAGAGTGGATCATTAACACCACGGATTTCCATATCTTTACGAGACTAATTAATATTTTAATTTAAATAAAAATATAAAAATGATAAATCACATATTAGTTAAATGAAGATATATATGTGATGTAAAACTTGGATAATGATAAAGTCACCGAGGATTTCTACAATCAATTTCTATCGATTTGTACTTTTGTGTTTTTTTTTTAATTTATTTAATGGTTAAATAAATGTTTTTAATAATTTTATGAATTTTAAAAACAAAAACAATCCCGTTTGGAGAGACATGGCATGACCTCATATATATATGGATCCCACGCAGCAACGCTGCCTTCCTTTTCGGCTAAGTGATCATGTTGTTGATAAGGAGGAATACGACCGCACGCTACATAAATCAAACCCCCATGAATGACCATATGATACACGAAGCGAAGCTTCGTTTTTTCCTTCAAATTAATCAGCCACGCCACTAGGAACCCCATCACTTTCTTTTCTTTTTTCTTTTTGTTTTTAGCACTTTTGTATGTTTTTTAATTTTCAAGTACCATATCATTGCATGATACATGGAGAAGAAAAGAAATATTAAAGGGACGTTGTTACGTCCACATAGAATGGTGGAAATTATCAACCGATCACTTAAAATCTTTTTTTTTAATGTTTTTTTACTTGTACTTTCACCATTTTTTCAAACAATTTAGATATTTTTAAAAAAAAAAATCACATATTTATTTAAAAACACTTATATAATCACTAAATAAAAAAAAATTAAAAAACATTTTGGTGACCACCATCGGTCCCCACCTTATGTGGAAAAGCATTTCCCATATTAAAGTACCATTAGCGTAGAAAGCAGCTTCCTTCCTAGACTTCTGTGCTGTTTTCTTTCATGTACGTACGTAATACTTCCAACTTTCAATCGAGAATGCGCGGGCACCGGCACGAGCTATTATTTTTTATATAAAATGATATATGTGATTTTAAGACCAATAAATTTCGTGTATTTTTTTTAATAAATAGATAAGTTTAGAATTTTTATGAAAAAAAATTAATAATTTATACAAGCTTCAAAAAACAAAGTTTCATGCAACTTGTAAAAAAGTAAACCAAACTTTAAAAAAAATTATTTTTTATTAGTAAAATCTACTTTTTACAAAGAACTTATATGAGACTTGTCAATTTGAAATTTGTATATAACATTATTCTATAAAAAAATATATTAGCAAGGTTTGTATATTTTAAAAGAGAAATGATTTGTACAAATCTCAAATAAATAAATTATTGTAAAAAAGTGGATTGCACTTAAAAAAA
>QEOT01121863.1:2945-18395 GCA_003123785.1 Pterocarya stenoptera | reverse complement strand
CTTCTTTAAGTGTCAATCGGAATTAGATCGAGCTGCTAAATTCCCATGCTGATCAAACAAACCCTCAGTGTCAATCGAAATTACTTTTTACTTTTTTTTTTTTTTACAAGTACTTTCTATTTTGCTTATTTAACTACCCAAGATATAAGGGTCTAGAAACAGTTATAGAGAATGGGAAACTTTCACATTAAAAACATAGCAAGGAGTACCAGCTTCTGCTCCAAAATGCCAATCTTCTGAGTTTGTTCTGTGTTAAAAGCCTTTAGCTCTTGCACCTCTTGAATCAACTACATATACGCATAAGAAAATATGAGAAATTTTGTACAAAACCAGACCAAACAGAGTTTCCATGATTAGAATTTATAGAATGTGGACAACTGGCTTCCTCAAGTACCTGAGTTATGATGGACTGACACTCAGATGATGACTGAGGATTATCTTCATTCTTGTCCTCTGCACCTGTTCGCTCCCTTTGAAAATATTTGTGTTCCAATTGAATACCATTCATAACAGCAGTATCTTCTACATTACGCAATATAGGCAAGTCTTGATGCTCATGGCAACGAGCCAATTCTTTCAGTTTCATGAGAATTACCTCTTTCTCATCTTGTTCAACTAACTTTACATCGGAGTGAACTTCCGATATCTGGTTGTATCCATCAAATGAAGAAACAACATCTGTAGAATCTGATTTCTGACTTGAGTGATTAGAATGCTTGATTTCCAAAGTAAGTGGCTTAAACCCTTCACGTTTCTCTGCTACGTCATTCAGGGGAAGAGGCCGAAAAATAGCTCTCCACTTTGCAGTATTCTGTGGTACAGAAGTACTAGGAGCAACCGCTAAAGGTGCAAATAAGGACATGAGTCTAGTTGCTTGAGCATGGTCTAGCTCAAACCAGAAATGGATCTCAGTATAGTAGTTGTCAGAAATTATTGGTTTAAACTGATTTTCAGGCAGTGGCTGGCAATGCGTGCGGACAAGGATCTGAACCTAGTAGAATGAAGAAAAATATCAGAACCAGACCCTGATTGTTGATAAAACCCAGCACGTAACTCAAAACAATTATATTACATACAAGAAACTTTCATATGATACCTGTGCAGGATATAATGTTTTCTCTGAACCATCAGTGGTCCAGCCGTAAGGGTTAATATTCATTTGGCCAGGGCTGGCAGCCTCAAAGATTCCACTAAGTTCTCTGTTACTGTAGTTGAATAGGAAGAGTGGTAAACCAGGATCAATATTCTTCACATATGAAAAGTGCTGAGCTGGTAGGCCTGTCAAAATTGAAGAACATATTTCCTGAGTTCTTGGAGCCAGAATTATGAATGAATTGACAAAGCAGCATTAAGCACACTGCTGAAAAATTATTATGACTAATAGTTTGTAGTTTACAGAATATATGTGCTTCACTTGTTCTTCTGATCATATGATGCTTTGGTGCTTAGAGAAGCAATGGAGATAGCAGTTGCCATTGTAGCGCAATTAACAAATGAACATAGATAAAAGAAAGGCAAATGCAAATTGAAGTTGCTAGATAAGAAACAAAGGCAGATGACTGACCAAAGAGTTGTTTAAAGAGACATTCCTTAATGGTATTGTTGTTGCAACCAAATATGACCCCGCCCAGGTGATTCTTCCCCAAATTTCTTACAGATGAAGAGCTGCTCACCAGATCTGGAGATGAAGGTATACTTTTGCTAGCAAAAAATGTCTGTGTTTTCCTCCCTGCAGCCATTCTGTAATCCAAAGAGGCAACAAAATAAATAAATAAATAAACAGATCATAAATGAAGATTAATGCTGCCATAAGATCCATATTTGTGACACACTACAAAGCTACCACCAATGAATAGAAAAGGGTATGAGGGAATTAAGATACCACCATTGAATAGATTTTCGTGTCAACTTATCCAAATTAATTATCACTTTGAAGGGAACGAGCTTAGTTTAATTGAGTTCATGAAGAACAACCCAGAAACATATCACATGCATCGAATGTAGCTCATCAATAATCAATCGGAGATGGTTCAGAACATGACACATAATATGAGCTTGAAGGTTCATCATTTCTCGGACAAGGCCGCAACAAGCATTGAAAGAAAACTCAAATACTATGAATTGCATCATTGCTTAGATATTAGCCACTGGAATATACAAAAGCACAATTCATGAAAATAAACAACCAAAACTCATCATGTAAAAAAATTTCTAACATATTAGATATAAGACACAAACATCACATTCATAAGAAAGCAAATAATTAACCAATAGATAAGAAATATTCTATTTATAAGCCGGTGTGGATTACACACTTAGTAAAGTACTTACATGGTATTAATTTGATTTGGAAAAGAAATTTTAAAATTTGAATATTACAAATCAAATCTTACCATATAAGTGATGTGGATTGTGTGTTATACACACCGGCTTGAAGATAGAATAACTCAAAATAGGCAAAATAGCATTTAGTACACAGTGGATCAACACCAGAAGTACCAAATGGCTAAAATAATATTACTCATTAATATCAGAGAATGGATGCATCAGAAACAAGGAAAACACAAGAATATGATAAAAGAAAAGAATGTGACCAAGACAATCAAGGAAACCCAGTGGGACCAAGACGCTAAAACCCATAACTCTGCTACTTGAAAAAAAATGTAAAGGAAATCTAGTTCATCTTCTTAATCAAAATAATCCATTTAAAGAATTCCTTGCCCTGTTTTACTTGTGCAAAAACATGAAGCGAACATAATGAGAGAGAGAGAGAGAGAGAGAGAGAGAGAGGCATACTTTGAGCGGGTGGATTTTGCCTTTTTGGGAACCATGAGATTCAACAGGAAGGCGCACAAAGCACGAAATGGGAAAAAACGAGAGCAGAAGTTATATGACAAACAAGGCAAAAGTGGGGGCGGAATAGCCGAGGTTGATGCATTTTTAAGGTATTTAATAGACAGTAATGAGATTGAAGGATTACTAACCAAAAGACCATAGGGTACAAAAGTTAAATCAAAATTATAGGCTTCCCTTCTATGACTAGTAACTAAACCACATTAATGGGATTCGAAATTAAACAATTATGAAAGAAAAAGTCGTAATTTAATCCAAGATTGAGCCTATTTAACTTATGATAATGAGATTACTGATCAAAAGGTTAGAAGGCACAAAAGTTGTAATTTAATCCAAGATTTTCCTTATATGACAAAGTCACTAAACCACATTAATGGGCAACCATAATGAGAATTCGAACAATAGCATGACAAATTTCAATATGGTTTCCATGTTCCCAATTAATTATGGCTTTTAAGGGTTTGAGCTTAGTTTGAGTGCATGAAGCACAATCCTGAGACACATAGCATGCAGCTAATGTAGCTCGTGAATATTAGTTAGAATACACAAATAATTGATTGGTGGGTAATCTCCTTGCCTCAATTGCAAGGCAGCTTCAACAGGATCCTTAACGATATTAATTCAGAAATGCTTGGGAACATAGCATGTATTATGATCCTCAAGCTTCAGCATTTCTTATGCAATACAAGTAGGAGCATCATTGCATATATCATTCGCCAAAAAAAAATACTATGATGCCTTTTGTTGCTGTAGAATATCAGCCACCGGAAAACTCAAAGCATGAGAAATTAGAAAGCATGAAAATCAGTAACATATGGCATAGAATGCACACCCCCAGGCCCCATCACATTGGTAAGTAGCGACATAATTAACCAGTATATATGAAATGCGGAATAGGAATATAGCATTCAGTATCCAAAAGTACCAAATGGATAAGAAATTAAAACTCATTAGAATCAGAAAACTGACATATTAAAAAATAAAAATAATAATAAAACGAAGGAAAGGAGAGTAAACAAGAATCTCATAAACCCAGTGACGAGACTCTAGAAACCCACAAACTTGGACACTTAGAAAAAACAAATAAACCAACAAACCAACGAAAAGAAACCAAAACAAGTTAATCCTCGTAATCAAACCGCCATCCAGGAAACTCATTGCATTGTTTTTCTTACAAACAAAACAAAATTTGAGAGAGAAAAGGAGAGCGAGACGTACTCTGAGACTACGGAGAAAACACTCGAAGCGCGAAATGGGAGGAGAACAAGTGCAAAAGTAACATAACACGTACAGGGTGTTTCCAGAGTAAACGAAGTGCGGAGTGTGGACTGCCTTTTCTACTTGGTTTATAGAGAATGTTTCCTTGCTCAGGAGGTAAATTGATTGTGTACTGGGGGCATCACACAGAATGTCACACGTATGTATGTATGTATGTGCGTACGCCTGTGCTGTCTCTGTATGAGAAAGAATGATTGTAAGGATGAATTTCCACTTTTGCCAACTGAGGTACCGAAGCAATTCGTCGTTGAATTAACGATCGATGGTCGTGGCCCATTTGGGTCTACGAAGAGGGTTGAGCCTATAGAAACGATGGAAAAGTACAAGTCTTTCCCAATTCTCATTATCATTGACAAGGGTTAAAGATTCTTTACAATTTTTTCTTCAAGTAGCTTGCTTGACAAGGGAGCATCATACTAATTTCTCGTGTGTTAAAACCTCTCCATACGTTTTCTAATTTAAATACTTCCTTGACAAGGGCTTTGAAAATCATTCTTTTATTTTGGGACATTGACAAGAAGGGTTAAACTTTAAAGCGTAAGTTTTTAAAGGAAAACTTCGTAATATTAAATTTTGTTTAGGATTGTTCATTCGACCCGACTCAATTCGAAAGACCCATTTCCAATCCGACCCTCCAATTTGAAATTTTCAAACCGCAACCGATTCGCCGCCTTCCGACCCGTATTTATTTTCAAAAAATCGTTTTTTTTTTCCAACCCAATTTTTTTTTTAAATATATAATCAATGGCATATAACTCTGCATGGCTTCATCTTATTGCTTATGTATTAAGTTCTGAAAATTTTTATTTCCAATCTCTATGACCCTTGAGGTTGCTTGCATCCTTAACACACCAATTTTATATTAATTATTTTGGCCGGTTTCTTCCTCAAGATTTTCTGACGCTTCCTTGTGCCTATTTTCTTCTAATATATGACGTTTACCCACAATACTACAGGATATTAGACTGTCTTTAATAATGTTGGTTGTTCATACAGCCTGAATTTTTGTTTGTAGATAGTTTGAACCTAACATTAAATACAATAAAATCTACATCTAAGGATTAAATATATTCAATTCGATCAGTTGTTTAGCAATATTTTTTGGATGGAATTGAATTGATCCGATCCGTTCTATACTTATGGACCTAAAACCAATCGAGATTCGGTTCAATTCGATTTTGGGTTCGGACTTATATACTTGGGCTGGTTGGAATGTTGTCCAATTGTATAATATTTTAGCTGAAATATTATTTATAGCCCAATATCAATTGTATAATATGTGTCGTATATTAAAAAGAGAAATGTTACAAAGAAGTCTTACACCACACACTTTTATCTAACTAACATTTGATTTGTTAATTTTTTCATTTTATTTAAGAGTTCTTCTATTCATCATCCTTACACCACACATCTGTTAAGAGAAAAAAAATAAAAATATGAAAAATAAAAGTAGGTGTATGATGTATCGATAATGAGTAGAATTTTTCTTCATTTAAATACACATATTTAAGCATTAAGAAAGAATGACAAAAATAACAAATCACATGTTGATTAGATGGAGATGTATGGTGTAAGGCTTCTATAGAGAATTTATCTATAAAAAATTATTAAAAGCTCACCAATTGTGCATGGTCTCGATTCCCTTCAGTCTAATCAAGTAACATGGTTTCATGCAATCTGTTATATCTATTTTACGATAAAAATAATCTTACAATCTAAGGTATTGCAACAAGTCACGTCACTTTATAGGTTGGGAGCACAATAAGTTGGGAGCTTAATAATTCTTCTATAAATAAAATGCTATATTTGCAGGATGCATAATCAACAATACTACACCTACTGAAAAGTATTTATATATCAAAGAAGAAAACCATCAAAAAACAAGTTTACACAATGATTCAAGTCCTCAAAGAGGATATATGATGAGTTCAAAATCCATTGCAAACCAAACAAGTCTCTCCGCAGCTTGGGCTTTGCCCAGTAGCTCATGCATTTTAGAAATTGGAGAAATTTGGGCTGGGTTTGAACTTTTTTTTACAGAGAAGGTTTTATTCACCATCACGAGGCAATGGTTATGGGGCATGTCACGTGGTGTTAGTAGAGTGTACCCATGAAGTTTAGATGTTGAACTGAGATGAAATGATAAAATATTATTAGAATATTTTTTTAATATTATTATTATTTTAAAATTTGAAAAAGTTGAATTATTTATTATATTTTATATTAAAATTTAAAAAAATTATAATGACGAATTGATATAGGTTTGGAAACCAAACGAATACTCTCCACCACTAATACATAAGTTCAAGAAAGTTGATTGACCACTCACTAGAAAATTCTATAACTGAGAATTTTTCATGCAAATTATATAAGAGGGTGAAAAAGTGAACAAAAAAAAAATCTCCTCTCTCTCTCTCTCTCTATAATTTTCCAGAGTAACCATCTTGGTCAACTCTTGATCTTTAAGTGTGAAATTATTTTAAGAGACTCTTGTAACTTCTTAAGCTATGTAGATGTACATTCGCAACAAAATTATGTGTGCTATAAGACGATTAAAGATCCAGACTTGTGAAAATTCTGCAATAATTCGAATTAATCTCATTTAACAAATTGTATATAAACTCCAATTCAGTTACGGCCAAACAGCCTCCTCATGCCCCACTCCATCTCCCTGACTTTTGCGGCCACCTCTTCAGCACATGATGTACATCATACATGTAAGGTTGCTTTCTGCCTGCAGCCTTTTGCGGGCGAGTAACCATGCCTGCAAGCAATGTTACGACTCTAATGAAATGAGATTCATTCTAATCTTCTAATATATTTTTAAATTTACGCATTGTCAAGACAATGTATAGAAAAATAAGGTCTCGCACTTCATTCACAATTAACAGTTTCTTTCAAGGAAAATGCTACTCATCCCGCTGGAGCTTCCCGCTGGAAGCTCCCGCTGGGATGTAGTGAAGATTTTTAATGTGTTTTTTTTTTAATTTTTTTTTATATAAATTTTTTTAATAATTTTAAATATTTTATAAAAATAAAATAAATTTATAATATTATTAAAAAATACTTCCTTAATCATGAAGTAAAATAAAAAATTATAAAAAAAATATTTTATATTTTACTTTGTGATTAAGAAAGTATTTTTTAATATTTTTTTTTTTACTTTCTAATTAAGAAAGTATTTTTTAATAATATTCTAAATTTATTTTATTTTTTAAAATATTAAAAATTATTAAAATAATCTATATAAAAAAAATCTTAAATAAAACACATTAAAAACTAAGCTACACCCCCCAGCGGGAGCTCCCAGCGGGAGCCTCCAGCGGGGGTTGTAGCATGACCCTTCTTTCAAAGGGTACACTTGCTCATTAACTTTGAGCACCGCTCGGTGTGTTTGGGAACACAAATATTTTTAAGTATTTTTAAATATTTACAAATATTTTCTTGTTAAACATCACTCAATTAATATAAAATATTTTCAAATTCAAATTTTTAATTTTTTCATCTAAACATTACTTAATAATCAATATAATTTTTTCAAAGAGTTTTGCTACAAATCAACAACTGTTTACATCACACACTCTACACATGACGAGGAAAATTATTTTTTATTTCATAGGGTGTAGGGTAGTAAATAGTGACTGATGAGAATAATTTTTCTTTTTTAAAATCATATACAAAATATAAAAATCAATACAAATTTTTTAAATTTCAAAACAAAAATAATATTCAAACAATTGTTTAATTTTATAATATTTTGTATTTAATTTTTTTTTCTCTCATTTCCAAACATTAAATAAAACATTTTAATTCAAACTATTTCAATATTATTTACATATATTCTAAAATATTTTAAGTATCCAACAAGGCCTTATGGTGGATTGTGAACTAGAATAATGATTTGTTTATTATTTTGTTGCTATTATTTGTAACTGCTTAGTGATTGCGAACTATAGAGAAGTAGGAAATAAGAACATAAACTTGTACCTAAGAATCCATCAAATATGTCCGTTTTTGTTGCTATTATATGGTCAGAAGAAAGTTGGGTGTAGTTCAAAGTTGGTACCTCGTAAATGCAACCACTGCCCAAACGTTAAACCCATTGTACTGAAGTTTACGTATAAAATAAAAATAAATAAATAAATCCCAAGTAGCATCGCACGTTTATTAAAAAAAATAAGTAGATTTATTATTAAAAGTATAAATTTTTTTATATAAATCTTATATTTATATATATATATTTTAAAAATATATAATATTTATATTCTATTACAACAAAAGTCGTGTTATATGTATTTATTGTTTTATTTAAAAAACTTATTTTATTAATTTTTTAAAATTAAAATTTCATAATTTTTAAAGTATCAATAACTTTTAACATAGGCACATAGAGAAATATATTTTTTATAAAACAAATGTAAATATATTTAACATTTTTCACAAATATCAATTTCCAAAATAAAAAGAGTCGTGCTACAGTCCTCGCTGGAAGCTCCTGCCGGGATGTAGCCTCATTTTTTTATATGTATTTTTTAAGTTTATTTTATATGTAGATGTTTTTAACAATTTTCATATTTTAAAAAAATAAAATAAATTTAAAATATCATTAAAAAATATTTTATTAATTAGAAAGTAAAAAGAAATCATTAAAAATATTTTTTTAATCAGTAAGTAAAATAAAAAATACTAAAAATATTTTTTAAAAATACTTTTTTAAAAATAAATATTTTTTATTTTATTTTGTGATTAAGAAAGTATTTTTTAAGAATATTTTAAATTTGTTTTATTTTTTAAAATATTCAAAATTATTAAAAAAAATTCTATAAAAAATACTTTAAAAAGAAATATACATCAAAAATCAAGATTACACCCAGGGGAGTCCCCAGATGAACGTGTAGCATTATTCACATAAAAATGTCAATATCTCGCAGGACCAGAGTTGAAGAAGTCCAATGTTCCACGTAGAGGGGAACGCAACGTGCCAACGTGAATCATATGTATGGTCACCTAAACCGTGTTGTGTTTGGTAAGGAGCAGTTAGGTCTAGGGGTCTAGGAACTTGGAATGACTTGGGTCCCGAAAACGTTTCCCGCGTCAATCAATCAATTTCCGGCTTTCTTTTACAAAAAAATATATATTATTTTTATAATATTTTTTATTTAATATTTTTCTCATTTTTTTTAAAACTTATTAAAATACTTTAATTCAAATTATTTTATTATTATTTATAAAATTATTAAATATTCCAAATGTTAAATAAGTTCTTAAATCGTTCTGTTTAAGTACTGTTTAGATATTAAGAATATTTTAAAATATCTATCTATAATGATAAAAAATAATAATAAATAATTTATAAATAATAGTAAAATAATTTAAAATTTTTAGAGGCAATGTTTCATAAGCTATTCTTGTGTTTTTGCTCTACATAGGAAGAATAAAGACCCATTTTTCTTGTGGTATAAAATGTAGGAACTCTTTGACGAATTTCATTATTTTTCCTTCAAACTAGTTGAGCCCCTTGAATAATTACACAGAGTAAATACGAAAGTATCTGATAATTACTCTTTTATAAATAATTTTTTCATGAGAGTTGACGTGCCAAAGAAAATATGGGAGCAAACCAATTATTTTACTCTCTTTCTTTTAAATTTAATTTTGCTGTCTATCTTGTCTGTTGGGTCATTATTATTATAAAAATAATTTTGCTGTCTATCTTGTCTGTTGGGTCATTATTATTATAAAAAAAAAATGAAGCATTCCTTTCTTAAGATTTTGCTTCATATTTATGGTAACTGAGGTTTGGTTTGGATAGATAATTCAGATGAAATAAAATATTTTAAATAGTAATTAAATAAAATATTATTAAAATATATTTTTTAACATTATTTTTATTTTGAGATTTGAAAAAGTTGAATTGTTTATTATATTTTTATATAAAAATTTAAAAAAATTGTAATGATTGAAATGAGATAAGATGAAAATATTGTATATCCAAACTGAGCCTGAGTGGATGTAAAAACTAAAAACAAAGACCTAAATCGATAGTTGACAACTGTAAATGCCAAAGGAGAACAATTAAAAATAAAGGAATACTACTAATTATCCCTTTTATCATCATCTTCTCAGCATCAAATGATTTGATATAAAATAATTATAAATTATTTATTATATTTCACTTATAAATTGATATAATGTCACATCAAGAGATACTAAAATGGTGATGATAAAAAAAATAATAAATAGATTTTTCTTTAAAAATATAGTTTGCCGAATGCAGCCACCAAAATTTGGTAACATAAAACCAAGGACCGGTAAGATTCTTCGAAGAATATGGTCTTCTTATAAAGAGTTACGATATATGCAAACCTCAGCCTTTTATAAAAATGTGAACCTACCATAAAAATAATGTGAAAATTTTACTTTTTTGTGGGGTTCACTTTTTTACAAAAAATTTACACAAGACTTATGCATTTGGAGGTTTGTACTTGGTCATTACTCGTAAATAAACTCATTTTATGACCCACCATAAGTACATAATGATTAAACCCAACAAAAATGTAAAAGATAGAGCTCATGTCGGATCATAAATTACATAATTTAGACACACAAAAATGAATAATGAAGTTCTCTATTTTGTATGTTGTTTGTTTCTTTGCTCAAGTGATGTTAGTAAGGGTATAAAAATTAATTGAAAAATTAAAAAACTAACCCGAACCGGTCTGGTTTTGGACTAGTCGGGTCCGACCAATCCGGTCCAAGACCCATTCTCTTAGTTCCAAAACCAGCCAATACTGGTTTGGTTCCAATTCTATACTTTTTAGGATTGGACCGCTTCATTATATTATATATTTTAAATTAACTTTTTTAATATTATATATAATATTTTTTAATATTATATAATTTTATATATAATATATATAATAAATAAATTATAATTATATATAAGATAATGTTATTATATTTATAATATAAAATTTTAATTTTAAACATGAGAATTTATTTGATCGTATACTTTAAACATAAAATATATATATGAATAACATTTTATGGCCTAATAAATTTTTAACATATTCCTTTTGATAAATATATAATACATTAGTAATACTAATATACATTAGTATATTAACTATATTTCTCTTTAATTAATTAGTATACATTAGTATACTAATATATATTAGTATATTAATTACATTTTATGCTATAATCGATTGAACCGCACTAAAAGAGGTAAAACCGGAGGTACTGGTTTAAGAGGGTAACCGGTGTGTAATTGGTTTTCGAAAATGTAAAACCGGTGCATACCGGTTTGATTTTAAATTTTGTCCAAAACCAAACAGGTTACACCCCTAGATGTTAGGGTCGTCGATTTCAAATAGAGCTGTAATCGATTCGAGCCGAGTTGAGCTTTTGGGTTATCGAGTTTAGCTGGACTCAAATAACTCGAGTTCGAGTTCGAGCTCAAGATGAGAGCTTGCCAAGCTGAGCCGAGTTCAAGCAGATCAAACACAAACTCAAGCTGAATCAAGTTATTTATCAATCTTTATTTGTGCTCTTTAACGAGCTTGAACCGAGTCGAGCAGAGTTATTACTCTAGTTTTGTTTGTACTTTTATATATATTTTTTGAATGAATTGAATAATTAAAAAACAAAATATTAAATCTAATGAAAATTTTAATTAATATATAAACCTTATATTGAACTATAAAATTATAACATCTTTATGAATACATTTTTTTATATGGTTATACATTGTAGTATATAATGAAACTACCAAGTCCTATATACTAACTATTACACATTATAAAACATATACTATAATTAATCACTTAAGTACTTAATTAACTAACATATGATTATTAACTATATTCAATATAAAGGTATAAATGACTAGGCATAAGTAATTAGGTTACATACTACATGTAAGGGGATTTTTCCTACTTCACAAAGCCCATTGGGCCTCGGCCCAAAGGTCTCTAAAACCATACTAGGAGCAACGTTCACTAGGGAAAGGAGTCAAGTAACTGATAGGACATGTCAACCTGACATCGCTCGGCAGCATTCTAAACCTGGGAACTTGCATGGAACACAAAGGGGAAATGTAGACGACTCTCAATCCATTGACATCAGAACATTTATGGCTCACAAGGGATAAAAGCAAGGTCTAAAAACCACGCCGCATTAATGGCACCACTACCGAATTACACATCACATTTATGGTGCCGCCGCACAATCACGCCGCATTAAAAGACTCTGACAGTATAAATAGTAGGAGGGGCACAAAGTGCGAACTTCATCGAGACAAACAAGATCTACAGCTCCCCAGACTTATGACATAAATAGCAAGCCCCAGTTATGAGAAATCTCTCTGATCCCTAGACTTTTTCACTTATTTACAAACTTTTAAGAGAATTTACTAACTTTGACGTCAGAGAATCCCAGCCCCAAGGCCGCCCTCTCCTAGTTGTCTTCCCCATATCTTTTGCAGGCCCATTATTGAAAATCTGAGTTGTTAGAGTCTGGCCTAAAGGCGTGTAAAACACGACGTTAACACTACATATTTAATTATCAAGATAATTATGCTTATGTTATTAAATTTAATATGTATAGAAGCATATATATATATAAATGTGTGTGTATAAGAATATTAATATATAGAAATAAATTATATATATCCAATAATTTATGGACGAGCTCTAATCGAGTCGAACTAACGAGCTGAGTTAACCATAAACGAGCGAGCCTTAACTGAGTCGAGTCGAGTTTAATCGAGTATGTGCCATTTACTAATCGAGTAGGTTTCTGATTTCACAAATGAGTTTTTTTTTTTTTTTTTTCACGAGTCGAGCTCAGTTCGAATTTAGCCGAGTGAGTATCGGGCAAGCAATCATATGGACTGGTTCATTTACAGCCCTAATTTCAAAGCTAGCAAAAGTAGAAAAATTCATCATCGTGTTAGCTAACCACTTAGCTTCTTTTATTAGCACTTTTGTCACTCTCCAATAGCAGCTTAATTGATGCTCCCTCGATGGTAGTGGCCTGTCTAGTACTGCATCCTCAATGATGATCACCCAATTTATAGTCTTTTTTGTTGTTATTGTTATTATTAGTATATTGACAATGTTGGTGAAGTTTGCTTCATCCACTGCCCATTGGCAAGATCATAGATATTGACTTTGAACCCACCAAATGAGAAGGTTGAGCTGGGGTGGTATTAATAGGTAACTTAGACGATGATAAAATTAGCTATAAGATGAAGAAACATGATTATGAGAAAGAGTTAGAAATAGTAGCCAGTCAAGATCGAAGAGATTGTATTCTTTCCTTTGAAATAATGGATTCATGTAACTAAGGATAAAGGTTTTCTATTCCTTAGTCGAAAATATATGTGACCATGAAATAGGGATTAAGTGAAACAAAATCCTCTTATTTACAGTCGAATTTGATGTCCTCCCTTGCATGGTAAGCTTTCCTTATTCTCCTACATGTGCCGCCCCATGCCTACGAGCCTCTTATGTATTGTCATCCATCCTGACTAGTCAATTTGTCATTAATACTCGCACAGTCTCCTCTCTTCGGCTCTCGAGATGACATCCCATGTGTCGTCGTTAGAGTGTCTTGCTATGTGTTGGATATCTTGCCTTGGGTTAGTAGTGGGTAGGTTGGATTAACTGCCATTAAGGTCTCATTTGGGAACCCATCTTCTCTCATCTCCTTCTCCAATATCACTAAAAAATAAGCACTTTACAATTTCAAATATTCAACTTTTTATCTAATTATTACCTAATCATTATAATTTTCCCAAACTTATTAACAAAATACAAAAAATAATTCAAAATTTCAAAATTTCAAAATAAAAATTATTAAAAATTATATTATAACAATATTTTAACTTTATCATATTTTTATTCAAATTTTTATCTTCTTTTCCAAAACCCAATAAAACATCTTAAATCAAATTATTTCACTACTATTCACATATTTCTTATCTCATCTCATTTCCAAAAAAAGACCTAAGTCGTTTTGCCTTGACCTTAATACCTCGCCCTAGTTGTGATACTTCGCCTGCAATTTTGCATTTCCTTGCAATGACTCGGCTTTACCAAAATGATGTCGTTTTGCTTGGGCCCAGCCCGCCCCCTGTCTCCTATTTTCCTTGTGGGCAGGGTTGCCCACACTACCCAGGAGAAGCCAAGGCGGTGGACGGACGGCGAGGTGGCAGGGGGCGGAGCTCTGCCACCCAACCCTAAAAAAAAATAATGTCATCATGTTGGAATACACAAAAACAGATGAGGCTTGAAGAGTCCACTCTCCTACTAGAATGGCCATTCTGAAATGGATGATGATGAACGGGCGGGTGGCTAGACCGGTTGCGTGGCAGTGTTGGTCTGGCAAGGCAATAGATACGAGGATAGAGGGAGAAATGACATAAAAATGCAGGAAATGGGCTAGAGTACTCAAAAGGGGTCAAGAACAAAAAAACTCAATAAAACAAGCTCAAAATCTACAATCGGCGCATAGACCTCATGCGTCAGCACATACCTATGTATTTCTTGGATGTCTGCAAAGCTATGATCAAGTTGACCTTGATTCTGAGCCTATTTTTGTACTTTTCCTAACACCCGCGTTGACATATTCTCCTATCCAAGTATATGGAGAAACAAATAAATACATTTTTCAACCGCAACAATAACCTCATCCTTAGCAGACTCTCATGGTTGTAATGAAAAGTTTGGAAGACCTTTTTGAGAGTCATCAACAAAACTCACTTTTATGGTTGGTCTTCACTTAAACCATATTGCAATTTGTTGGCTAAGAGAATACAGAATCTGGGCTACTCTGTTGGTCCAAATTTCCCCTCCCTATATCATTAATAGAAGAAAATATTACAAGTTTTTGTCAAGCCAAATAGCTTGAGAAACAAATTCAAAAATATTCTCCCATAACATTTATAGACTTTCAACATACCATGCATACTTGGCCAATTTATTTGCTACTTCATTTCCGATCCTACAGAACAATACATTCTCCAAACAAAAGTTGGATGTTCTTTATTTCTCTCACCATATTTCCTAGCATTGATGAAGAGTCTCTAATAGCTTGAATTTCACTAACCTTCATCAGACTATCACTTTCAAGAATCAGCTTATGAATGCCCATGCTTGCATAGATCTGAAGACCTCTAAAAAATGGCTAGAAGTTCTATATCTTCAGGATCTTTAACTTCATTTTCTACTTTGTGTGCTACCATAATATTGCCTCTCTTTTCATATCTGAGAATTGTTCCAATTCCAGCCTTATGTTGATAAAAAAAAAAAAAAA
>QEOT01121862.1:0-11982 GCA_003123785.1 Pterocarya stenoptera | reverse complement strand
AAAAAAAAAAAAAAAAAAGAACTGGTGAAAGAGAGTGTAATAGTCATGATATATAATCAT
The DNA here is from genome assembly GCA_003123785.1 of Pterocarya stenoptera. Lineage (NCBI taxonomy): Eukaryota > Viridiplantae > Streptophyta > Magnoliopsida > Fagales > Juglandaceae > Pterocarya > Pterocarya stenoptera. The sequence goes on along the minus strand of QEOT01121862.1, from coordinate 11,922 downwards.
AATTTATAATTTTTTTAAAAAAAATAAAGAAGTGGTGAAAGAGAGTGTAAATCCTTTGTTCCTTGTCCTTAGCCCAAGTTCCTTGTCCTTTGCAGCCATAAAATGGTTCTTTGTTGGTTTATGTTTTAATGCTTTCGGACCAATTTGCTTTTTGAAAATTAGTTTTGTCATAGCCGAGCAATTCCTTTTTAAGTTGCTGAGTCTGACAAAACCAATAAAAAAATATATATTTGCTGAGCAAAAAGAGGACAGGATGATTCTAACCCTCGATAGTTGTTTGTTTTGAACCATAGTGGTTTTCAAGAGTTATCAGTTCTATGCAAGTATTTTATGTTTTCAATGATTATTATTTCTTTCTGTAATTTTTTTTCTTATTTTCTAAATGTTTGCAGAGTTACATGGCAGGTATTGGCAATTGGATTGCAGATGAAGTGCTATACCAAGTCAGTACATCCTTTATATCTGACATCACTTAAGTTTTATTTTCAACAAAGGATTTTGCTTCGAATATGTAGATTTAGTTTGGAAATCATCGTGACCATTTATGCTTTTGAGTTTGATGTTTCCTACGCTTAAAAAAACTGATGTTTCTGTGTATGTTTTCTTCAGTTTGATGTATGTAGTTTGACTCCTTAGAGATTAATATGTTTTAACATAATAAATATCAACCTGTTCTCTGATCACCAACTTGAGAGTAACTTTGTACTCCTGATCAAAAAAAGTTTGTACTCCTATGGGGAAAATCACTTAGGTTTTAAGGCTACGTTTTTTTCTTTTCTTTTCTTGGAAACCTAAGGATATACTTATTGATGGTGAAGTTTTGAGACTATTAAAATTTTGGTTGCTTCTTCACAACGCAAAATTTTTTCTACAATTCAATTTAGGGATTTAATGACTAATTTATTTCCTTGCAGGCAAGAATCCATCCACTGCAAATTGCTGCCAGCCTGTCTAAAGAAAACTGTGCAACTTTACACAAGTGCATAAATGAGGTGGGTGATAGTACCTTGTTTCGGAGTATTTCGTTTAAATTTTGGTTATTTCAAAATGTGGAACATACATTCTTCATGGAATACATAGAGGATAATACATGTAGGTTATTCAATATGCCGTTAGAGTTGATGCTGAATGCAGTCGCTTTCCTCTTGAGTGGTTATTTCATTTTCGATGGGGCAAAAGGCCTGGAAAAGTTAATGGTAAGATACTTCTTTTATAGGTGATCATTTTGACAAAAGAATTAATTTTACAGGTCATTGAGAAAGCAATTCAAGTTGGAGCAGATAGTAGTCAGTTTCCTAAAAACTGGATATTTCATTCCCGCGAAAAGAAATCTAAGGCTTCTGTTGATGGTTTGGCCCCCTGTCTTATGTGAAATCTTATATGATCTACAGTAATTTGTTTGGATACCTGGATAATATTTTTTATATGGTTATCTCCAAACAACGATCATTGACTGCTATCTTAATCATGTGAACTTGTCGTTCATCTCATGATGAAAGTATATGATCACACCATAGAAACTAAAGCTAGCGCCTTGCACATGTGCTGAAATATTCTTTCAAATGGTCATGATAGGTTTTCAATGATGTTACTTACTCTGCTCTTTGATACTGCGAGACTATAGTCTTGGTTTTTCTCTCTCTTTCACATGGTCCTGATAGTTTTTCATTGATGTCACTGATTATTTTGCTATTTAATACTGCAAGATTATAAATCTAATTTTTCTTTTTGCCTCTTCACGATCATTTCTGCTTCAAAACCATGGCAATAGCGTATCCATTTCAAGCCAGTGGTTGTCAAGGTTTTATTACTATTAGACCTCATATGCCTCTTGGGGATTTCTAGCCAATTCGATGATGTCTTGAGACCAGCGCCAAATTCGAAGGACCCAAATTATTACCAATTCATTTTCTTGCTACATTTATTTTCCTAAACAAAATTGCATATAGATTATTTGTGTGGCTGGATTTCGTAGACGTATTGAGTTGCAAATAATTATGAAATTCTGTGTTATGACAGGGAAGAAAATTGATTTTATCAATGCTGGAGGCCGGGTATGTCTTTCTCAAACAGGACCCTTTTATGGTTATTGTTTTTTATTTGGAATTCATATGTTGAGCATGGTTTTGGTCGTAGACAACAGCCTATGTACCAGAGTTGCAAAAGCTAATTGGAAACCAAGCTGCAAAAGCCTTGGGTGAACCAAAAAAGCGAACTTCTAAGAGAAAAGGTGGTGGAAATGGTGATGACGACGATATTGATGAACCAGCAGATGAAAAAGAAACTGTTGGAAGTGAGAAACTGAAGAAAGGACCAAAGCCTAGAGGTCGAGGTAAAAAGCCTACAGTCAAGACAACACCTAATGACAATGATGACAACGAGAGTGATGATGATAATGCTGGTGGTGGTGGTGGTGCCGATGATACTGATGATTCTGAAGTTCAAAGGAAGAATACGGAAAAGGCAACCACTAATAAACGAGCTAAGACAGAGAAGACATCCAAGCAAAAGGCAGTAACTCGTCAAAAAAGTAAGAAGGCAGAGAAGAAAGCGAAGTAGGTATATCTATATATATGTAGAAGGATGTCATCTTGTAACCTGTTTTGGAAAGATTGAAATGACCATCACATTCTGTGTCTGTAGCAATTGTTAGTACTCGAACCTTTTTGTCATGAAATTTGGACACGTGATTATGTGGCTTTCTTTCTGATCATCTTCCGTTATGTATTCACTCACTTCTGTGTTATATGAAAGTATGGCATTGCTGCACACCATTGTACGTAAGATATTGCTCCGTCTTTCACATGAACGGGTCAGTTTAATCAGAATGCAAAAATTTCATCTTGGCTTTGAGTTCAACTGCAGAAATTGCACAATACATTCTGGGAAATTCACCAACTCTTACTGCCTTTCCCGTTTTATAATACTTTTTCATAAATAATAATATTTGCATTAAAAAGCTCAAAATGCGAACTTCAACAAATAAATAATTGGAGAAATGTTTGATCTCTGAAGAGAACTTCAACAAATTACCTTTAAAACTACCGTAACGCACCTCAAATACTTGTCTGATATCCCCAAAACAAGATAGTATTGGGATTTCCTTTACAAAAATAAATAATTGGCGAAAATGATGTTAATTCCCGCAAAATGGTAATTTATAACAAGATCAAATGATAGTCGATTGAAACCCCTTGTTTAAACCGACGGATTGGCAGATCGAACTGACCATAGACTTCAGGCCATTTTTGCTTCGGTTGGTCGATTGAGCAAGATTTAGGCCATCAAACGGAGTGGACTATTTTTGGCCTGTTTTGGACTTTAGGCTGCGTTTGGATGTTGAGCTAAGCTGAACTTTTTATGAATAGTAGTGAGTTAAGTAAGTGAAGTGAGTTATGTAGAGCCCATCTAAAATGAGTTTAGATGTGTTTAAATGTTAAGATGGATTTAGTACTATTTATGAAAATTTGAAAAAGGTTGTGGGTCCTACGTATAAAGATGTGTTGAGTTGAAAAAGGCTGTGAGTCTCACGTGTAAGGAAGTTTTGAATTGGAATGAGTTTAGTAATTTGAGAGTTGGGTGTTTGGATATTAGACTCAACTTAAAATTAGATTGAACTAAGTTCATCTTAGTGAGTCTTGCAACCAAACGGGACGTACTTTATTGAAAACTTGGAGCCTTGTGGGCTCTTTAATTTGAGAATTATCTTGTTGACAAAATTTATTTGTGTACAACATCGTTCTCATTTAGAAGTAAATAAAAAATGATAGGGGAAGAACAAGAACTTCAGAGCGAGACATTTTTACAGGGGAGAAGCTTGTCTTACCTTCAAACAAATGGCAGTACATTTGGATATTAACACTTTCTAGAGGCTATTCTTTGGGTTATAGTTTTGATCCATGCGCTGGATTCAAAAAAATATTTTCAGAGCATCGGCAACTTTCTCGGGCCTGTCAAAATAAGATAAAGGTCAACTTTTCGAAAAAGAAGTTGAACTACACATGAATGCTGTACCAAAGTGACTCACCAATCCTCCTGTGGCATATGACCAGCACCTTCTATTAACTTCAGCCTGATGGTATTGGGATTTCCTTTCTGAAACTCTTCTGCCAGAGATTGAGGCAAATACTTGTCTGATATCCCCCAAACAAGAAGTACCGGCTTATCCCATCTGTAAGCCCAGAATCCACTAATTCATACTTTATTACCAGACAGTTGAACAGTATCTTAGTAGATTGAACAATGGTTAATACATGTAATTGGTGAAACGCACAAAACATCCCCCTTAAACTTTGGAAGAATTGACAATTATTAGTTTGATAGGAAACCACCTGCAATGCGTGTTGCATATGGCCATGGGTATCATAACATTGATTTAGATCCCCTAGAGCATTCTTGTCCGAACTCTAGGACTTGGAGTAGGAAATAGATAAATACATAAAGTGGGTCCCACAACATTTATTGAGCATTTAATGCTACTTGAGGAATTCACTCGGGTAGCTATAAGTGTTGTTAGACTCATTTTATATGTTTATCTCTCTTCCACTATAAACTCTAGAGTTCGGACAGAAATTCTAGAGGATCTAAGTCTTGATAATAATACTACAACCTGTGCATGTACATAGTATCTATTACGAAGATTCCTTGCCTTCAGTTTGCTGAGTTGACACGCTACTCATTGTAGTCAAACCCATGTTCTATTACAGTCAAGCCCTTGCAAAGTATGATGCACACCTCAAGGTGCAGAGCATACAAAATGAAAAGTTGAACACATCAAACTTCATGAAGGGGATGGAAAAACATGGATATTTTCACCATCAAAATACCCATATAAGGTTATGAGTCCTAGCATTGCACAATGAATGGCACATTGAACCTCTAGTGCAACTCAAACATAAATTAGGAACTAGAATGCAAGACTAGTACTGAGCATACACAAACAAAAAAGCAGCTGGAAGACACAGGCACTTGAGCTTGGAGGCCGGGGGGTTTAATCCATTTGGAGCAGTTTCTTCTTGCTCTATATGGAGCATTTGACCACAAAGGAAGAAGCCTGTGTTTACGGGTAAGGGTAAGCTATAAGGATGTGATTTCTAAGTACTTCATTTTCTTGGGTTTCCAATTATTCTTCTGCTAGCTTCTTTTGAATTCAGTTTGGGTTTTATTGATGCTCCACACTTTGGGGTTTGATTCTATCTTATACTTTACTTTTATCCATCATTTTTTTAAGGCGATTATCTTTGTATACTCTTGCTGTGACTGTTATACACCTTTTCAAACCCTGAAGAAAAATACTACAGGAACCTGGAGGGGGGATAAAAAGATGCTATCCCCATTTTGCAACCAGCAGCATGCTTATTGTCAATGATTCTTGAAAATGAGGAATCATGTTTTGGCCTTTGCAATGAAATTGAATCTTGCAGGTTTCTACCACATAAGATACATAAAAGAATTAAAAGCTGAAACTGCAGAATAGTTCTTAACACACCATATCAACTAGTTTTTAATATGGTTAGGCATTAACAACTATTTATTTATGTCCCGTGTACAATGTTCTGGATCTGGATTTTGACTTCTAAGATTAAGATTATGGAATGTATACAACTTCTATGTGAAACCATAAGAACCTGTGCCATAAGCACGTAAAGAAGAAACATATGTCAAGATATTCAATTCTCCAAGAGCATTATACCTTTCAGATGCAAAGCCAGCTGCTATTTGGCTTNATACATAAAGTGGGTCCCACAACATTTATTGAGCATTTAATGCTACTTGAGGAATTCACTCAGGTAGCTATAAGTGTTGTTAGACTCATTTTATATGTTTATCTCTCTTCCACTATAAACTCTAGAGTTCGGACAGAAATTCTAGAGGATCTAAGGTCCCGTTTGTTTACACAAAACCACTATCTCATCTCATCTCAATCATTACAACTTTTTCAAATCCCCATACAAAAATATAATAAACAATTCAACTTTTTCAAATTTCAACATAAAAATAATACTAAAAAATATATTCTACTAATATTTTATTCAACTACTATTCAAAACATCTCATCTCATCTCATCTCATCTGTGTATCCAAGCGGGGCCTTAAGTCTTGATAATAATACTACAACCTGTGCATGTACATAGTATCTATTAGGAAGATTCCTTGCCTTCAGTTTGCTGAGTTGACACGCTACTCATTGTAGTCAAACCCATGTTCTATTACAGTCAAGCCCTTGCAAAGTATGATGCACACCTCAAGGTGCAGAGCATACAAAATGAAAAGTTGAACACATCAAACTTCATGAAGGGGATGGAAAAACATGGATATTTTCACCATCAAAATACCCATATAAGGTTATGAGTCCTAGCATTGCACAATGAATGGCACATTGAACCTCTAGTGCAACTCAAACATAAATTAGGAACTAGAATGCAAGACTAGTACTGAGCATACACAAACAAAAAAGCAGCTGGAAGACACAGGCACTTGAGCTTGGAGGCCGGGGGGTTTAATCCATTTGGAGCAGTTTCTTCTTGCTCTATATGGAGCATTTGACCACAAAGGAAGAAGCCTGTGTTTACGGGTAAGGGTAAGCTACAAGGATGTGATTTCTAAGTACTTACATTTTCTTGGGTTTCCAATTATTCTTCTGCTAGCTTCTTTTGAATTCATTTTGGGTTTTATTGATGCTCCACACTTTGGGGTTTGATTCTATCTTATACTTTACTTTTATCCATCATTTTTTTAAGGCGATTATCTTTGTATACTCTTGCTGTGACTGTTATACACCTTTTCAAACCCTGAAGAAAAATACTACAGGAACCTGGAGGGGGGATAAAAAGATGCTATCCCCATTTTGCAACCAGCAGCATGCTTATTGTCAATGATTCTTGAAAATGAGGAATCATGTTTTGGCCTTTGCAATGAAATTGAATCTTGCAGGTTTCTACCACATAAGATACATAAAAGAATTAAAAGCTGAAACTGCAGAATAGTTCTTAACACACCATATCAACTAGTTTTTAATATGGTTAGGCATTAACAACTATTTATTTATGTCCCGTGTACAATGTTCTGGATCTGGATTTTGACTTCTAAGATTAAGATTATGGAATGTATACAACTTCTATGTGAAACCATAAGAACCTGTGCCATAAGCACGTAAAGAAGAAACATATGTCAAGATATTCAATTCTCCAAGAGCATTATACCTTTCAGATGCAAAGCCAGCTGCTATTTGGCTTAAGATATCTGTGAAATTAATCTTTCTTGCAGCTTCAAGAAGAGCTGAAACACCAACACAGAAAACTTAAATTCCCAGAATTTTCCGGTCCAAAAAGGGTCAAAAGTAGAGATGAATTACATACCAAATCCAGGTCCACCACTTGCCAAATATGGTAATCGATACACTTCAGCCTTTTCCAGCTTCAAGACATAACTGCCAAGAGCATAGATTCTTTTGTAAGAAGCAATGCATGCATGAAGAGTAGTTATTATGCTACAATGTAAGAATTAAGGAAACTGTTTCCACTGCACCTCTGGCACATATATACAATTAGCTTTACTTGAAGCTTATTAGCATTTCCTTAAAATCGTGATAGGATATCTAATAAAGGAATGAAATGCTCCTGTTCCCAGAAAAATTTAGTTTGTTCCTTTACTAGCTAACAACCTTTTCAGTATTTAAGTAATGAGAAATACTGTTTCAATTTTACTAATAAATGGAATTATTCCCACCTTAAACAAGGAATCATTAAACATAACTACAAAAATAAACATGAGTGGGCTATATTCCAGATCAGTAACCCAGCTCGAATACACTTCAGCTCAGAAATTCAAAAATGGCAATACCAGACTAATTGACCAAAAGATTCACTGAAGCTCTAATATTAAAAGACCTAACATACATGAGACAGAAGATGTTACTGACTGCAATCAGAGGTTAAGTTTAAAGTAGTATCAAAGAGCTAGAATACTTTGGATACATACGGGCTACCTGCTTCAATAAAGCGCTCAGCCATAATCGCATTCTGGCATGTAAATTCACCATACAGAGGAATTCTAGAAAGAAGCAAGAAAATGATAATGAGAACATAAATATTCTTATGACTTTTAACGCTCATAACTTATCAACTTACTCTTTTTATTATTCGGCAGTAGTGTATAACATTACATCATAAAAACAACATTTTTCCCAAGCATGGCATTCATAAATCATCAAACACTAGCGTAACCAGTTGTTAAAACCTTGCATATATGGAATATGCCACAGGAAGAGTACCAAAAGCAATGGGTTAAAGGACAGAAAACGAACTTAAGTAATGTCCTACTAGTAATATGATAAAAAATAAAATAAAAGGATGCAATTTTTAAAAATGTTGGCAGTAAAGCACCAAATCCATTGTATGGTCAGTATTTTGAATGTAGCCTCAATGTTGGCTGAACAACCTATAAGCTGCAAGATTATTATCAAATCTCATTGGCAGTAAAGCACTAAAGCCTTTGTAAGGTCAGTATTTTGTATGTAGCCTCAATGTTGGCTGAACAACGTATAAGCTGCAAGATTATTATCAAATATAAGCCATTTATCAATTGCTAATTCTTTCAGCAAGATTATGAGTGAAATATAAGCATTCCACTAATGGGTCATATTGTTGAACCTTAGTTGCTGAAACAATCCAGGAATGGGAGATGAAACTGTCAATGGACTGTTCAAAATTGCGAGCTTCGTTATCTTGCTAGGGTTTTTCAAGGCCCAAGTCAACCCGTATGAACCTACAAGAAACCCCTTCACGGGGAATGTGAGAGGAGGCAACGTCAGACACAAAACTTAAGTGCAACTGCAAACTTTAGCGTTAGTATAGTTCTAACATGATTATACTTTTACTTAACTCTTTCCAACGTGCATATCCCATTGCAAATTTAGGATGCCTTGGAAGTTGTCAAAACAAAATAATGTAATATAGTCAATTCTGTTGAAGGATTTAGATAGTTTTATCACAGAGAACAATCTTATAGTTTTTCCCCCACAAGTATGTTCAAACCTGAACAACGAGAAAGAAAGGAGATTCGACCCCCAGCACATCAAGTAATCTATCAAATTCCTCATGGAATTCCTTTTCTGTAAAAGTGGAAACATCCACACTTAGAAATTTGAGCTTGTTGAGGAAGAAAATATGATATAAATGTTTAATTGACAAAATATTTAAACCTGTGTAATCAAAACCATATCCCGGCTGTGGCTTGTCACTGAACCCAAATCCTATCCAATCAGGTGCGATACAGCGGAACCCAAAATCTGACATCTATGCAGGATGAAAGCAAAGATAAATATCTCTTAAAGCAATACACAAGATCAAATCAGTTGAGGACAGCTGGGAGAGGCACGATCACAACAAATGAATGGGCCAAGTGAAAGGACAGAAAAATGACATTTTGAGACATGGTCAATTGAGACATACAAAGGCACGTAGATGGTCAGAAAAATGAAGTGTGGATGACCTCTTATATGATTTCTTTTGTTGCTGATATAAAGCAACAGTGAAAGTAAACCAAGCAAAGAAAAATGGAGGCCAGATTGCAGGTCTCTGGCTAATAGTATACCAGCTTTTGACAAGCAGGAAGGGCAAGTTCCAAATTATAGGGATGTATTAGGCTTAAATCCTTTCTTTAGACGATAATTTTTTAAATCCCAATGTTTCTGGAAGAAGCAGGAAAGTCAGAGTAGGTAATCTGATAAGAAGTGAAAGTATGTTTAGCATCAACAACAAAATTTGGCAAGGCAACCTGAGACATGACAACTCGATAGCTGTAAGATTGTGTTGGAGCCCCATGAAGGAAGACAATTGTTCCACGTCGGCCCTTAGCCAATCCTGCAAGGATAGAATAAACTTTTCAAAATTCTAAGTTGAAAAAAAGGGAATTAATGCAGCTGCAGATAATTTTACCAGTTTCCCTCACAAACCATCTAAACTTCCCAGACTTGATGGTTGAGCCATATTCCCTTCCCTTGCCTTCTATCCTCTAAAATTGGAAAACAAGAAAGTTGCAAGATGGTAATGAATATAGCATGTATTAAGAACCTTCAACAAATGACAAATCACAGACGGGTAGATTATAAAGCGAATGAGCAGTCAATCTGGATTAGCCATTTCTTTACTAAGAAGCTAATATTATTGGGAGTATCGTATACAATTACTGATTAGAATATTGATCTGATGGAAACCCAAAAGAAGATCGCAAAACTAACCATTTTCCATGACTGAATCGTTCTAAATTTTGGGAATTTTCATTGAAATTTTAAAAGGTACTTCTGGAATGGATTTCACAGGATCCAAGAAATAGATCACTTAACATAATTAAAACTTTCTAAGCTTGAGGAGGCCTCCCACAAAGTCCTCAACTTACAGAATTTGCTAACTGATAAGAGCTTGGAAACGAGTATAGAACTCCATGAACTCAACGAACATACTCTCCCAAACCAAATGAATAATGGATGATAACAAATTTGAACTAACATCGCCAGCTCATTGAACTTACATAGATCATTTGTCCGACATTGCCGTCCTCAGCAGGGCTCTCCGGGAGCTGGATGGCACTGCGGCTAGATGGGTTGTCCGTTACAAAGCCGAAGGGATTGAAAGCTTGCGTGTCTTTGTCTTTGTCATTGCCTTCAGCTTGGTCTTGCTCTGCAGCATTGGCTCTGATAGTTCTTCTTGGTGGTGGCGTTGCTCTACTTCTTCCAGTGCTGCTCCACAGTCTGTCGGAGCTGGTCTTGGCAATGATGGCGGACTGAGAGAGTGGGAGGTTGAGAGGGGAAGAGAGGAGGGTCCAAGCCATACTGGGTGCTGGAGGTGGAGAGAGAGAGAAACAGAGAGAGGGCTGGAAACGTTATAGCGCACCAGCCACCAGCTCCTATTGTATTTTCTCGTGGATCAGAAAACGTTGGCAATGCTACCATTTTGAATATTCTCGTGGATGAGAAATGTTGGGTAGTAAGTCTTACAATTTTACATTTATCTTCTTCCTTTTTTTTGCCTCAGCTTCTCTCTTTATTTTGTTAATATATTTATGAGTATTTCTATTGGCATATGGGATTAGTTTAGAAAGTGAAATGAGATGATTTTAAATTAATCGAGTAAAATATTATTTTTTAATATTATTATTATTTTAAAATTTTAAAAAATTAAATTATTTATTATATTTTATACCAAAATTTAAAAAAATTATAATGATGAATTGAGATAAAATGAGTTGATGATGTTTCTATATCCAAACGAGGGCTCAATCTACCACTCTATCACCGTCTCGACGTCTTTACGTGGTGCTACCTAATTTATTAAAATAAATAAATATATATAGTTAAAATAAAAAGTCATACAAAATTATAAAAAGATAAAAATTGAAATCTTAGGTTCTTTATATATTTATTTTTTTATTTTTAATAAACCACATGATATCTATGTTAAAATAGTAATATAAGTGGTAAGTTTCATATGACCAACTAGTATTAGTATATTTATTTATGAATAATGTTTTATACAAAAGATTGATGCGTAAATTATGTACACTCCCTTTAAAAACAATGAGATTCATTAAAAAAATTAATTTTTTGTTAAATCACATATTTCTCCTAGTTTTTTAAAAAATGATGTACAAAACTTATACAGTACAACTATATTTTTTTCGTAAGTGTTTCTTATGGAATCAATAGTCCAGCTTTCCTTTAAAAATAAATTAATTTATATTTAATATTAAATATTCTCTCTCTTTAAAATCTACGCTAATAACGAATTATAAAAGATCTAACTCAAGAGCTAATTCAGGATTTATATGGATTAATATATTTCCTTTAACCCCTGCATTTCCAACTAATTTTTAAAACTACCCAAAACTCAACTCAAAACATAGTTTCGCCAAACCGCAGGGACC
>QEOT01121861.1:0-18289 GCA_003123785.1 Pterocarya stenoptera | reverse complement strand
CAGGAAGAGGCAGAGCATGATATCCACAAACTATTTGTAGCAAATCGTTTTTATTCTCCTGTCCAAGGACACCCAGGAAAAGAAAGCAACAAGAATGATCAAATGACAATTATACTAATACCCACATTGATAAAATGCTTAAACATGGGCAACTAAGTTAAACTAACCTTAGCCCATTCCATTATTAAGTCATCCCCAAAATCCTTAACCCCATTTGCAAAAGTTTCATCATCATTATCCTCTGATGCAATGCTTTTGACTGGACTGCCAAAATTAGCAATATATTACTGGAGTTATACCAGAGTTTCAAAGAAAAGAAGTTCACTAAATATAAAAAATGATGCCTAGATATCAAAGATGACGTCCATCCTTAGGACAAAGGTGATACAACATTAACTTCAATGAAAATTGTGTGGATTTATCAAGTACTAGCCATGTAAATAAATAAGAATTTTATTAAAAAAGGCAAAGCCAAGTACACGGGACATATACAAGAGCAGCACCTATGCATGAGTCTCTAAAGATACAAGGAACTAGCCATGTGCGTATAATATATGAATAAGATATAGTGAACAATATTCCACCGAGTTTAGTCTTATCTACAATGAAATAGCAAAGCAAGTAGTAAGATACAATAACTCTACCACCTGAATAAGGATTCAGAACTCCCAAGATGCTCCAGTGCGGGATTCCTAGAGGAGAATGATGTCCCTACCTCCGGAGAAGCTTGACCATTTTCATAGCATTCGTACATTTTTTCCAAAGGTTCTGATCGAGTTTCTGAGGCCTCGAAAGCACACTCATCAGAATACCGTGAATTCTTACTACCATCTTTGTCTATTCCCCTAACTAGGCTAGAATCTGAAGCCTCACTGATGGTAACACTTTCAGGGGAATGAGGTTCCCACATCCTCAATGGAGAAGGTGGGATCTCATCATCAGGTATAATTCCTGCAGCAGCTGCAGTTAGGACCAGCTCACTGTCAACAGGTATGGCAGAAGCCATCCAATCGTTAAAGGGCTCCCTTTCAGTGGAATCAACATTCCCATTCGTTTGATCATGTAATTTTGTTACCGAAGGAACATAATCACTGAGAGTCAGTTCACAAACAAATTTCGTTATTCGATTCAGACGCTCCTGTGCAATGATACTGCATCCAGACAAGAAAAATATCATACTTTCTGTGTGAAAATTTATGACAGCCAATGCTTGTGAGTTTTGAATGAGTTTCAGCTAACCTGTTCAACATCTCAAAGTGTAACTCAAAGAACGGAACTCTCGTAAGCACACAATAGCAGCGAGGAGCAGAAACCAAAAAACGCCTGCATCCTCCAGATGGATGAGAAGGTGACGATGAGATGCCTAAGATACCAGGTGGCCTCTGAACAATTTCAGGAACGTGTAAACAAACACCATAAAGTGTTGCATTGTTTGCCACCTGATCAAGGGCACATGAAATTCTTCAGCAACCACCTACCCAAGATTCTTGCATAAACCATTGTGCTAAAAAGCAAATGTATTCAAACTAGGGAATGACAAAAATTATAATGTGCAGCAAAAGATCATATTTTCTTTTTTCTTTTTTCCAAAAGATAAGAAGATCATACATTTCTTTTAATAAAATACCAATACATATACATTACTCCATCTTCCAAAAATAAATATTTTCCTTTTCTTTGGCACATCCCAAAATAAGGGAAGTGGAAGCACTCATCACTTTATAAGTTATCCACATCTCAAATATGAAGTAAATGGATTTCTCAGAAGACTACTGTAAATATTGCTTTTCATTGACAATTGTGCTATTTGGAATTAAGAAATACAAATTTTGGATTGGTGGGTAATTAAAAAGCAAAAGCACGATAAATAATACATAAATTCATGAATGAGAAAAAGTGTACACGATGCAAACAAGAAACACAGAAATGCAAATGCATAAAGAAAATCGTTTCATAGGATTAAAACAAGGTGGATTAAAAATGATTTCCTTAATAACGGCAGCCCAATGTCNAACACAGAAATGCAAATGCATAAAGAAAATCGTTTCATAGGATTAAAACAAGGTGGATTAAAAATGATTTCCTTAATAACGGCAGCCCAATGTCATAATCCAAGACATGTAAATCAATCTCAAAAGAAATGAGTTGTCAAGGCTACATAAATAGCATACTGCAAAAGTAACAGAACAGTTCAGTTATACTAATGACAGATTGGAAAAAATACAAAGAGCAACACTTACCTTAAGTGAAAAAACAAATGCTAAATCATCTCTGTTTAAATGCTCCTGTTGAGAATACCAGTAATGAAAGCATCATTTATTTGGTGAAGGATATTAACACCTTAAAAGAAAAGGTTTAAACACTCGTATATAATGGCGATAAAACATAGAAGTGAAATACAAACTTGAAATAACTCTACAAGAAGATTACTAGAAAAGATTATCTAGATTGTCATATACCTGACAAGTACGACTCTGTAGTGACAGATAAAAGAGAATGTTAAAATACCCATATCAAGTGAAGATAACAAAAGGAAGATAACAAAAAATAATACATAAACTCCCAAAGCATAATCACAAAGATCACTAAAATTGGAGATAAATGAAAATGTACCAAGATCCACTAAAGGTCACCAGATGATGAATATAGAGGAAGAAAGGAAAAAGAAAGAGAAAGTAGAGCTCCAGGGTTTCTCCATATGTCTAAGTATACTTCACCACATATATTCTGACCAGTAAAGTATTGCTAACATTATATTCTTTGAAGATAACATATATCTTAACTGAAAGAAGATGATAAGGAACTATAGATGTGACAAATGTGGGAACTAATGATAGCACAGAACACAACACTTTTTTGGCTTACCTGTCCATAAACAAGTTCATTTAGCTCACTTAGCGATGGAGTCCTCTCTATCAAACGTGCCTGTAGTATAACAATCCTTGAATAAAAAAAGTGTTGAAAAAAGAAAGAATTACATTGAGTTTTAAATTCGCCTAAATTTGGTAAACATCATAGAAAATCAGCAACATCACACCTTAACCCCACCAGGAAAACAGAAGTCAGCTAGATCTTTCAGACGCATTGCTAACCTCCTTCCGGGTGGATACTTAAAAAGTACCTGTAGATCCCAAACGGGAAAAAAGAATAATAAAAGATAAAACCATCATAGTAGTATATGTTTGCCAATTTGTTGCCAAGGCAAAATGTATCTCAGCCAATATAAGATGAGGACCAAAATATACCATTGTTCAATATATCCTCACAATAGAAGAGGAATGAAAAAATTAACAAATGGAAAAAAAAAATTAAATTAGGGACAATTAAATGTAGCCAGAAAATTCACTGTCCACTGAAATCATTGCCATCTGCTCCAGAATATCAAATGGGTTGTAGTCACAAGGAAAAAAGCAACACAGAATAAATACGATGAAAACGTTTCCTTTTCTTCTCTTTTGCAAGCTAATATAGATGTTATAAGATCATGAAGGCATAAATGTGCAAGAATTAGCATGACCCAGTACATATCAGATCGTATATTGTTGAATATAGAAAAGAACGAGTCTGAGAAAAGGATTCAATCAAGTAGTCAACCTGAGGTTCCAGCGTTGGAACTGAGGACGCCCGAGGATGCAGCATTTTAAAATCTAATAATTCAGAGTTTGCCATTTCTGACTCCCATTTCTTATTTTTAACAAATGCATCCTCCACAACCTCAAGATTAGCATCTGGATGAAGCCCCGCAATAATAAAGTGTTCAAAAAGTGAAGTAGGCTTTTTATATTTTATATGTTCCTGCAAAAACATCCTCAGATATGTTACTTGGATAGGCAGATTAAAAAAATGACATTTTTGGAATAAGAAAAGAATAAAAGACGTAAATAAAGCCATCAGAATGAGCACTCTCACAACATAGAAAGGCATGGATCAAATCCTCGATACGCATGAGTAATGAACACTAATCGGTCTTGAAAATTTAACTTCTACAACATTTTTCTAAAACTTATCCTTGCACGAATCCCCAAATATGTATGCATCCCATTACTCGGATGTTTTCAATTTTACTAGGAAATTATTATTACGAATCAAAAAATAAGTCAAGATCTATCAACTTCCTGCATCGAAGGTCTCTCACACCAATTTAGCAAACCACAATCCAAAGCATCACAAAGTGCACAAGTTCTATACATGGTGGCATATATGAATATAGGAATGGCATTTATGGTGATCGCTACTTTAGCACCATCTAAGCCAAAAGATTGAACTTATTGTTCCAAGGCAGTTTCTCGATCATAACTTAACAAAAAACCTCTTTTATTACTTGTCAGGCAGAATAACAGCAGAATTCGGGTAGTGATCAAACTCCAGTTCCAGAATATGTAAATGAACAAAAAACAACTTTAGTTGTAAACAAGCTAAGAACGAAAAGGAAAAAAATTACTAGTCAGATGTCCGTGTTAACAGTTGATGTTGTCCTATCAAACACAACCTTTCGATTTAAGTTTTTTGCAACCTCCGGAATCCGGATAAAATACTAAGTAACTAACCATGTGATTTACTTGGAAAAAAAAAGGCAGATAATAAGAAGCAATACCGGAGATTTTGTGTGAAGCTGATACCACTGGCGTTTTTGGTATGCCAAGACCTCAGGATTGAAACTCCGCTTGTAATCTTCTTCACGAGAATTGCTACTCCACTTCCAAGCCTTCTGCATCTGACTCTTCAATCTCTGAAAGCTATTAGTACGTCTGTGAGCTGTAGTCACAACTTCACTTTGAGTGCGTCGGTGTCCCTGCCCCAGCCCAGGTCTTGGGAAGTTCGAATTACCCGAGTACACATTATGTAATGCTTCACCGGCGACTCTAAATGCCTCCTCGGATATATGCTGCAATACCAAGATCGGCGAAACAGACATCTCTTCTTGCACTTCATAATCGTCCTTTGTATCCATCTTTAAAAGCTTATTAGCTCATCTTTTTACGCTCATTCCACCGATAAATCACACCTTCAACCCCCTCGCACTAGACAACCCAAAGACCAGCATAACATTTAACACCCTCTCTTTGAATTCGATCGATTCTATGCGATAACGACCAAATTAATAAAGCAGTCTCAAAGGAAAAATAACGCCAATTTCAAATGGTTTCGCTTTAATTCTTCGTGATCCTCAATTTCAGGAATACCCAAATCGAGAAAAAATGAACTTATCTCCTGGACAAGGAGTATAAATGGATTCAAATGAGTTGATGCATTTAACGGAAAGCCTGTCAGCACAAGAACAAAAACAACGCAAAAATTACAAACACAATAATGCAGGGGCTAAAAGAAGGAAAAAAAAAAATCAAGCGTTAACAGTTCCGTATATTTCATAATGTGAAAGATATCAAAGCATATAACCGAAGGCACGCATTAAAGACCTAGCATTGAGATTCAAAAAAGCATGAAGAGATAAAATACCAGAATCTCATGAACATAGAATAGAGCAAAGAAAGCTTAACAAAATATTCGAGATAAAATGGAGAAATATTCAGTATCGCTTTTCGGTTTCTCGGGTCTTGTAAGGATAGAGAGAGACTAAAAATAGGAAGGTTTTTCCCAAAGGGAAGAGGAAGTTAGACATGAGAGAAGGAGAAACTGTGAGCGAACTCTGCTGTAGAACAACAGGGGAAAAGACATGCTCGTTTTAAATCCTCCGACAATGTTAAATAAAATCGAAATAAAAAACAACGTTATTTTATCATCTTTAATAATTTATATTAATTAATATGTAAAAATGATAAAATCCATGAAAAATATATCAATTCACAGATTAGAAAATGAATGAAAATGCAAAATCCTTTGTTTTATAAAAAGGAAGGAAATAGATAAAACAAAGAGAATATAACTTCCAATAACGATAAAGTGGGTTTGACTTTAGAATTCAACGTGTCGCATGCATTTAGTACCGCATAATAACAGGCCGTTCAGGCAGGTGGGCTCTACTCTTTTTTATTCTAATTAGTCTCAATGTGTACGACTTTCATAGTTCTCAACCGTTGGATCTTCCGTTCATTCCTTATCGGGCGGGGGCTTTAAACTTTTTCACAGCCAAACTACATTAATATTGGTTGGACGAAGAATCCCATTGTTTCACTTTCAATTTGGGCGCGTCCCTTGCACGCTTTAATTCTGATTTCTTGTATATTTTTTTAAAATGTGTAAGTTTTGTATATTTTTTTAAAATAATAAAATTAATTATTAAAATTTTGATTTTTAATATATTTCTTATATTTTTCTATTCTTTTTAAAAGGAATGTATAAAATTTACACATTTTAAGACTATACAAATCTTTTATTTTTCTATGAATAATTTTAAATATAATTTTAAGATGTATAAGTTTTGCATATTTCCTTCTAAAAAAGTGAAATCTATCATTAAAAAAATAAATTTTTTACATAAGTCTCGTATTAATCCACTTTTATCAACTTTTTTCAAAGGATAGTCATTTTTCTATTTCTTTTTTCCTGTTATGACTCGTTTATATAGTGAGATGAGATGAAATGATTTTATATGAATAAAATAAAATATTAGTAAAATATTATTTTTTAATATTATTACTATTTTATAATTTAAAAAAATTATAATAATAAAATAAAATGAGAAATTTCTGCATCCAAACCGAACTTTAAACATTGGTGTCATATCTACACTACAATTACCCTTGCCCCACGTTGGTTCTTCTTTTTTAATCTTTGTTGTAGATTATAATAATCTACTAGTCCTCATTTGGATCCTCAATCTAACTCAACTCAACTCATCATTATAACTTTTTTAAATTTCAATACAAAATATAATAAACAATTCAACTTTTTCAAATTTTAAAATAATAATAATATTAAAAAATAATATTCTAATAAATTAAAGACTGTTTTTTTTTATTTTTTTTATTCAAAACATAGCTCGTAGTTTTATTCATAAAAATCAATGAAATGATCATTATTTGCCACGAAATTTACTTTCTCTTCTGACATATTAATGGCTAACTTAGTAAGTTTATGAGACTCCATCTTGATCTTTCAAATAACATCCTTCTTGCATCTCAACCAAAACCTCATAATCTTAGCAAATTTCTTCACAACTAGTGGCAGCTTTAACAATTGTCTGAGTATGATCTCCTTCCAGAACCATATGAGACAGCCCCAATTCTATACATTGGATCATAGCTCTTCTGAAAGTAATAATTGACTTTATTATATAATTGAAATTTAAACATAAAGAAACTAGAATATCACCTTTTTTATTATAAATTAAGGATTGTTATCCATAATTTTAAATTCTTAAATTTGAAAGGAATTAACAACGGTTTATTAGAGCACTAGCAGTGGGCTATCTAAAATTAAATTTTAGCCAAAGAATAAATAAAGTGTAACAACGGGCTGGCTAAATGTACAGTAATTTTAACTTCAGATGAATAGGTTGGTTAAATTTGTTAAGTTAAAGGAGACTGGCCAAATATTACTTTTGACTAAAATATTGTCTTTCTCGCTGCTTCTCTCTCCCGCATAATAGAAAAACTCCAACAAATAATCATATCTCTCTTCCTTTCCCGTTGCTTTTCCCAAGTAAAGAAATTGTCAACTTCTTTCCAAGTAAACAACTTGTTCTCTGAAACGATATTTCATTTATTTATTTTTGCTTGTTTTGTAAACTACTTGATATTTTTTAATTTATTTTTATTCATTTTGCTTGAAGTAGATTAAAATAATTTATCTATGGCGTTCCTAAATTGCTTCAATACGTGAATGGGTTGGGATCAATGGGGTTTATTACAAATGGAGAAATTCATATTACAATTAGAATTAAAATAAATGAAAAGTTCAAAATCAATATTTTAATAGAATACTGAAAAATCTGTTGAGCCTGTTATTTGATGTTGTTAAAAAGTAGCTAATTAAATTTGTAAAAATAGATTTTTTAATCAAATTTCGGCTAAAATTTGTTGCGCCCACTATTAGTGCTCTTAACTAATAAGATATTCTATATTCTATATATATATATGTGTGTGTATGTGTGGTGGAGAGAGAGAGTGCATATATATATTTTTTAGTTTGGGAGGGATTTCGAACTCCAGACTTTCATTTTGGAAGTTAGAGGTTACGCCAATTATGCCACATGCATTTGACATATATATATATATATATATTAGAGGGAGAGCGTTTTGTCTTTTTAAGTATTTGTTTCAAATCAAAGAATGAAAGATCCAAACCATAAGGTAGATATGTCAAACCAATATTAAAAGGAAAATGTATATCAAAGTATAAAAACCAAATATATAAATAAATACGTGGGTGCGCTCGCGCCCATCTTCCAAACAGCATGTCCAAAATGTTAAAGAAATTCGTGTCTGTGGTCTGTCACATCACCCATGTGGAGCCAAGTGATTGGTAAAATTGTAATTAACAAAGAGCACTCGCCAAAGCAGTGGACAGAGTAGCGTTGAAACTTTAGGCATCGGTCGTGGGAATTACTCCCAGGCTCTGCTGCGCTGCGCACATGCTCTCCATTCTCCCCGCCGCCCACTTCTCGACAACCGTTCCCTTCTCCTCTTCTTTTCTTTATTTAAAGTTAAAACATTTTTTTTTTTAAAAACAATTATCCTCATTAATCACTATTCATATTTTATATATGAAAAACACCTTTATATCTTATAAAAATAAAAATTATCGATGTAAGATGTGAGAATAAATAATGACTTATGTATAACATTCCCCTTATACTAAATGAAAAATGTTTTGGGATCCGAATTTGGGTCCCGAATGTGTCCCGAATGTCCTTTTTTTTACTTAGTGATTAAGAAAATATTTTTAAATGATATTGTGAATTTTTTATTTTTTTTTAAATATTTGTAATGATTAAAAAAATACATGAAAAAAAAAAAGTTGAAATGTATCTGGACACACATTCGAGATACTTCTTCGATAGTCGTAGCACCACTCATACTAAATATGTATATATGGTATGGAACTTCGGTGCATGTAACTGTTATAGTCACCATTAATGATAATTGCTAATGCTGCTTCAATTAGTACAGACAACTTGGGAGAAGTTTCTTCATGAAGACCCGAAGCTGATGTTGATATTTTCATGCTTTACCATTTTCTTTTTCTATGGTTGGTGCTCCATCTTGATTTGGAAAGGAGGCACAAGATATGTGGCCCCTTCTCAAGATAAAAAGCGAAAGCACCTAACCTATAAAAAGGCGGTTGGGCTTGAAATTAAGCTGCTAGCCCATATGTATATTTTGGAGGCCCGAGTTTGGTTCTTTAATGGGCCTTCTCTGTTCAATTTGGGGCCCATTCCAGTGGACGGCACGCAGCCCCCAACCTTAGATGTAAAATAGAGTTTTGCTATATAACTTTCACCGCACTCCACACTTCATATTTTATTTTTTTAAACTATTTCAAATTTTCTATTCACTATTTATATAAAAAATATTTGATAAAAGAAAAAAATTAAAAAAATATATGGAATGTAGAGTGTGGATGAATAGTAAGAAGTTGTGAAGATTTTTTTGTGTCAAATGATACTCAGATGGAGATTTTTTTTTCCACTTAATAATTAAGAAAATGAATTGAAATAATTAAAAAAATAAAAGAAAAAAAGTACATTTCTCAATTCTCACTCGTCGGTACAATGCAAAAACCATCGTCGGTCCCATTGTCCTTCTAAAAGCCCCTCCACTTCCCCATATTTTTAGGCCTTTCTCATTTTTTTTTGGTTGAGTGTTAAGTTTATTTTCGTAAATATCTTTATCTTATCTCATTTTAGATATTATAATTTTTTTAAATTTTTATATAAAAATATAATAAATAATTTAATTTTTAAAATTTTAAAATTAAAAAAATATTTTAATAATATTTTATTTACCTCTTATTCAAAACATCTCAATTTAAACCGTCCATCAAAACGGAGCTTCGGCAGAATTCGCTCGGCTCAGTCCCATGGCCTTCACCATTTCTCTCAGTCGAAAGCTCTAACTATTTTTCCACTAGACTGGCCTATATAAGTCCTTCAGAACTCTATATTTTTCACGTCCTATTGCAAAATCTCATTCTTCCTCGTTTATTCGTTTCGGTTTTGGTACTGTGAGATTTTCCTGAGGATTCTTTTTCCACCCAAGAAAATTAGATTGTGTTTCTTGGAGGAATTTTTTTGAATGGATCCGGTGCCCGTGATATTGGACATAAGCTCTGACGAAGAAACGGGTTTGGGCGAGCCCCAGGGCAGTGGCGGCGGCTTGGATTGGTTATCGGAGTTCTTGGGTTGCGCTGATGACAAAGAACCAGGCGATGATTCCGACGACGTAGTGGTGGTGGGGGAGGTAATCAACGACAAGCGAAAGTCAAAGCCTTTGAAATTGTTGAGAGATGCGGACGATGATTGCGTGGTTTTGGAGGGTGACCTAGATGACCCGGTCGCGGTGGTGGACGACGAGACTGGCGGGTCGGACGAATTGCTTATAGTTGGGGAGAAGGGGCAGGTGAATATACGAATTTGGTTATCTTTGCATTGAGATGATATTGTAGAATTTTCCTGTGGATTATTTTATACTTTATTTGGTTGTTGAGGATTTACTGCTCGGAGGAATAGTTGTATTTTAAGTAAATTTTATTCACTGACGTAGTTGTAATGGGCCGTTTATATGTTACATGGAATGGAGACACACAACCAAAGTAGCCTTTTGGACTATGGGAAAGCCTTTTGGACTATGGGAAATTTGTACTAGTTTTATTATGGATTATGTGCTTCATCTGGTTGCCAGGAATTGTCATGGGGGCGTAAAACAAAATAACATGTTTTTTCATTTCCTAAATTTGTTTATTCCTGAGCTAAAATAACTGGTATATTGCCTTCTTTTAGACTAGACTAAACAACACGACACTCAATTCTTTTTTGCTGGGTGACTTTGATTTTGATAGGGGGAAGTTATTGTTCTTTTCTTTGTTTACTTGCTTCATTGTAATCTAACGTAGAAAGACTGCCAAGCACTCCCCAATATCGGTAAAACAAGGTCAAAGATAGAAATTTTTCAGAAGTATGGTCTAGTTTTGATGTGAGACCTACTTGATTTATTAAAAGAAGACTGAAGATGGAGAATTCTCAGAAGCTGATCGCACTTAGAATGTATTTAGGTGTTCTTCTGTATACTTCCTTTGTACACAGACTATTCCTATTTCATTCATATCAATAATATTTATCTCTTACTTATCAAAAAAAAATTCTCAGAAGCCGATGTTTCCATTATAAGTAGGATTTATTAAAACAGGCAAATTGGTAATTTGTAGATCTTTTGGGCGGTGCTAGAAGCCCACAAACTTTTATTTTCCTTTTTGCATTTAGTTTTATTAATCCCTACTTGATTTAGATACTTGATTTAGAAGTTCTTTCAATTACGTGCCAAAACTGCATGCAAGACAAACTGAACAACAAGAGCACGTGAAATTTATTTTAAACCAGCATACATTACATGCGCGGCTATCCTGGTGCAATTCAGATCACTAAAGATACATGTTTTCGAAAATAATTTGATAGAGTTCTGAAAATGGTAGTTCTTTTTGGATTTTATGATTTATCTTAAGGCTGTAACATGCCATGAGATACTGGGAATTACATAATTTAATCTTCAATATTGTTTTACAGTCAGGAACTGCAAAATCATGTTGTTCCCTTTAATGAACTGTTTGTTAATATGTATTCCTGATTCCTGATCTCATATCTGATTTCTAATCAATATTCAGATTAAGAATGTATAAAGGGTTAGGTTGTCTTGGGAGCACTGTGGCCCGCACTCGTTTGTTGGCCCACATCATCTTTAATTGTGTTCTTTTTTTTCTGGGAGAGGGGGCGAGAAAGTCTGCATGCCCATGACCGTCAAATTTCCCATTTTCAGTTAGGGAAAAGGTATTTTATTTATTTATTTCTGATGACACCACATTATGAATTTTCATACCTGTTGTGCGTGATTCGGTGTCCTTTGACTAATCAAAAAAATTATATTTTATTTCCTCCTTTCCTTCGTTTGCAGATTGCATGCAAAGATTACCCTCATCCACGTCATCTCTGTGCCAAATTTCCTTTCAGTTCTACACCCCATGATAGGCACTGTGAACAGGTTAGATCACTCTTTCAGTTAACACAGTCTGATGTTTTTGTACTGCCATCTTGATTGTTGTCCATGCTGAAATGCAGTGCCACTGTTTCGTCTGCGAATCTCGTGCGCCATGTTTACATTGGGTCGCGAGCATCTCCAATATCGGCCATTGTCATGCCTCTGATAAAGAGGAGATCTGGAATCTTCAGAGGGAAACTTTCAAGTTGGGGAAAAATGCTCCATTACTACCTTTTAAGTCTCCTGGTGCTTCTTTGCCTACAGTGCTTTCCCGAATTAAACAGGCTCAACCACCCAACATTATTCGATTGGCACCTAACCTCATGCCTCAGAATCAAGTCTCTAGACCAAATGTAATTCGTGCTTACTCCACCTTGACCCTTCATTCTGTGCCAAATATCATAAGCCAAGGTAGAAGCACACTGTCAATGTCGGTTCCAGCGAAAAATAGATTTCATTCATCCTTGGTTTCACGACATCTGCTGGGTGTACATAATAATGCCACCCAAAGGGACCGAAATATGAGCATTGGGAATTGGGGCCCTGGGTTTGCCCCTTCCCACACAATGTTTAAAAGGGCAGGAGTTGTTAGGGGTGCCTTGCCAATGCATCCTTCAGTGTTTGCTTCGTCAGGAGACATTAATTGTGCCCATGCAATACATTATACCAGAAACGGTACTCCAGCGACATCAACAAATGATAGAAATCTTTTTGGGTGGCCAAATGTTTCCCCCAGCATCAATTTGGAGTCATATGGCCCTCAGGACTCCTCTCTGCTCAATTCGCGTAGCTTCATTACAGATACTGTACCTTCCAAACTGCAAATAAATACTCAGTCAGTAGCTCAATCAAATGACAGTCAAAATTTTTGCCCAAATAACGGGGAAAATTATTGTCTGCATGGGTATCATGGTCAAAATGCTCGCCTAGGTATTTATCAGAATGGGAATCAGAGTCCATGTCAACGTGGGAGTCAAACTCAAGGTGCCACAGATGCATGTTTTTCAGATTTTAGTTTGCATGTCGATTCTTGCTTAAGCAATCGACATCTTCCAATTGAAAATTCTCAACTTCACTGCAGACAATCTACATATGATCCAAACCCTGTCGAGGAGTCTGATTCCCAGTTAAGACCTAAGATTATGGAAAGTACAGGGTCTCTATGTGAGCCATCACCCATTAAGGAGGCTAATTGCGAGTCTGCCGGAAACCTTAATACCAGTTTGGTGGACTTTGAATTTGAGAACTGTCTCTTGAAAAACCATCCAGTTCCAGTGGTTTCAGATGGATCTGTGTCTGAAATGAATCTATTTTCTCATGGGACTTCCCTGATCGATACGGGTATGCTTTTGTTCGATTTTGAAACCTCCTGGAATGGTCTTGCACATGCCTAGCCAATTATAACTAGGATTTAAAGTCTGATAGAGTTTTCTGGTGTACAGTCATTTTAACTGAAGTGCACAATGTTGTACAGGCTGGTAGATTTTGATTGATTATAATCACAAATCTCATGTGTTAACTTACATATGTAACATATGTATCATTCTTTCCCTTTTGAGTTTTGTTGACCGGTTCAGGTTATGGTAGATGTGTTTTTAGTTGTTGAAGTCGGTCCCTCTCGTTTTCACCCCAATATGAAGTTGCTTTGGTTTTCTGAGATGACAGTGAATGAACTTGTTCTTCAAGGTATAAATCTTCAATAGGGTACAGCTACCTTTGGGTGCTTAATGGCCAGAACATCTGCATCTGCATTGAGAAAGAAGAGTGCCAATCTCCAGCATCTGCAATAGTCGAAAATATATGACCAGTTTTGAAGAGCGTCATTTTAGCAATGAAGCATATCCCTCTACAATTATATTAGCCAAACCCCCGTTCTTTGCCTCTGCCGGTGCCTGAAACCGGACAAACAGAGGATATTTCTCAGTTTACTGTAGGACTTGCACAAAATTTTTATATGGGTCTTAGATTTATTGTCTTTTCTTAATGAAAGTACATGAAACTTACACACTTTATGTTAGGTTACCGAGTGAGGGAGTCGAGATAGAGGAAGGAAAGATGGGAGCTTGATCTGAAGACCGAATATCTAAGGCTAGGGCAATGAGGAGAAGGAAAGGAATTGGGGATTTCATAGGATGATCGAAACGGTGCGTTAAGGGGACAGAAACAAGCGGCGTCGTTTGATGAAAGACGAATGCCATGTCGTTTTGAAGATCTGGATCTCATTTTACAGTTTAATTAGAATAAGTCAGTACGGTGTAGTTTTGAATATTATCTAAAACGTTGTGTTTTGCATAGCTGGAATTGTAAGGGTTTTTATGTCTTTATTAGTACCTTCTGTTAGGGTCATGCAGATAAGATGGGAAAGAGGAATCGGTAATGGGGAGGTGAATTCCGATCTCGTGTATTTCCTTTTGGGAGGTTTTGGGTTTCTCGAAAATCCAAGTTATCTTTAATGGAAGCACTGTAGTTTCCATTTTCATCATCACTGTATTACGCAACAGTACTATTCTATACCTCATTAACGTTACACTGCAGAAGATTCATAACACTTTAGGACTTTAAATAGCATTTTTCCAATCAATAACTACCCCTGGTTCTTTGATCACCAACGCTAAAATTATTTGATCACCAATCAATAGGACGATTATTTATCTTATTTTATAATTTTCAAGACACAAAATTTTACTTTATCAATAAATTTCAAAACATAAAATCTTGCTTTCATGAAACCATCGTCCTATTAGTAAAGCGTGGAATAAAAAAAATAATATATTCAACTAAAATTGTAATTATTTTGAGAATAAAACTATTAAATGAAAATAATATATTTATTTAAAATTAACTGTATTTAAATTATGGAGTGCTTTTTTGTCTTGTCAATTAATATCTTAATTTTACAGTTCTTGGTCGTATCTTCACGAAATTTGAAAAATTCGAGCATCAAGGAAAGATACGGACTCGCATTCACAAACTCATATAATAGACTAGAGTTGATTGACAAAAGCAGACAGACATAAGAGGAATCTTTCCCACTAGACATTATTATACTCTTATCAACAGCGTCCACTCGGGTTTTTCTACTTTGCAACAGTATCCACTCGGTTATTTTTAATTGGTAGGGATTGGCAAAGCAAGAAGACCACTCCACGATCACTTTTCATAGTTTATACTGCATGCGCTGCAAGCACGCACCGGAGACAGCCCCCTTCATGCAGCAGATCAAATGCCTTGTTGATCTCCTGAAGAGTCAGATTGTGAGTTATGTATTCATCGACCTTTATTTCCTGCAGTGCGCAAAAAGAAGAAATATGAGTTCATGACCTCTACTGGAAGTAACAAAAACTCACATTTTTTTTTTTTTATACATTTTCAGATGTATTACCTTCTTCAAGTACTTCTCTACAAGCCAAGGAACTTGGGAACGACTCTTGAAACCGCCAAAAGCTGTGCCTTTCCATACACGGCCAGTCACCAACTGAAAAGGACGGGTGCATATCTCCTGCCCGGATGCCGCAACACCGACAATAACCGATGTTCCCCAGCCCTGAGAGTTTTTTTGGCAAATAAGATGCATTTTATACATGTAGATGCCATCTAAGCCACATATTCACAACAAATACTAGCCTTATGGCAGCACTCCAAAGCCGCCCTCATAACTAAGACATTCCCAATGCACTCAAAACTGTAGTCAACACCACCATCCGTGAGATCAACAATAATCTGTTGAATTGGTTTCTTATGATCCTTTGGATTCACAAATTCAGTAACTCCAAAATTCTTTGCTGCATGTCACAATGTAATATGAGAGAATAGTTTAAAAGTCAAAAACAGGAGAGAATTATCTGAATGCAGTAATTTAAATAATCCTGGTTTTTAAAGACTATCATCAAGGTGCCGAAAGTTGCTATAAATTTCATCACCCTCAGGAATAAAGAGTCCAGCTTGATAGAACGCCAGATCATGATCTATTGTCATATTATCACATATGTTGCTCAAAGAAAGGGAAAAGCCTATCAAAAGCTGCAAGATTGAAATAAATGAATGAGAAAACTTATTTCTTAGGAAAAGCTTCCTTGTACAAGACAACTTTTTCTCCCTTTTTTCACTCACTACTCAGGGCTGATCTACAAGTGCCATTGAACATTCAAAAGATGGAATAGCCACAGTCAAATGATAACTCGTAAGATTTAATAAAATTCTTATTTACTAATAAAAAAAACAAGCTATGAGTTTTTTTTTTTTTTGGATAGGTAATCAAGAAGTTTTATCCATAAGAGAAGGCAATCTATGAGCTTTAATAAAAGGATAGAAGGTAACTGCCAAAATGTAAGGAAACCTTACACCAGATTAGTTCCAAATTTCATGCTACATGAGAAATGCAGAAAAGAGAGAACTCAAGATTTACCTCTTTCAAACTTATTGCTGTCAATATCTACGCCAATGATACGTGAAGCACCAGCTGCCTTTGCACCCTCTGCAACCTGTCAAGTAATTCTTTAATCAATCACTAAAATAAATCTTGAGTAAATACAATAACAAGACAATAAGCAACTACACTGGGCTTACTGCAAGACCGACAGTCCCAAGCCCAAAAACAGCAACTGTAGACCCTGGTTCTACTTTTGCAGTGTTCCAAACAGCTCCAAGACCTAAAAGCCAAGCCAAATATTATGATGATTAGGATCTGAATAAAGAAGCATAGACAAGGCATTTTATGAAAAGAACAAGACTGGGTAATGGCCATTCAACTAGTTAAGGAACTGTATGTAAGCTGGAATATGTACCTGAATTAAGGAAAGCCAGGAACAGCCTTTAAGATTTACGCTCATGACTAGCCCCAATTTTATGTCCAAGTTAGAACCCAAAGCCAATTTTTCATAAAACCTCCTCCAAAATAAGTTTCTAGTCCAAAACAAATTGGAAATGACAATATACAGGATGGGTAGAAGAAGTTGTGATATGTAGCTCAATCCATGATCAGAAACTATTAGATACATTAAACTTGGCTAATGAAACTATGAAAAGAGATTTGGTGAGTGGATATAACCAGCTCCAAATTAAGAAAATCGACTTAAGAAAATCCAAAGGAAGCAGAACAAATTCTTACCAGTGGGAACACCGCACCCCAGAAGGCAAACTTTCTCCAAAGGAGCTTTCGGATCAATCTTTGCAACACTGACATCATGAACAACAGTGTACTGGCTAAATGTTGAGGTTCCCATGAAATGATAGATAGACTTTCCATTTACAGAGAAACGGCTCTTGCGATCACTCATCATGACTCCAACTCCAGTCGCAGAACGAACTTTGCCACAGAGATTTGTTTTCCCGGATTTGCAAAACTTGCATTCTCGACATTCTGCTTGGTAACAGGGAATAACATGGTCACCAGGCTGAACTTCAGTTACGCCTTCACCTACACTCTCCACAATCCTGTATCAAATTAAATTAATCATTTTCTCAGCATTCAAAACCACAAAATAATTACTAACTCATATGATATATGTCCACTTCACATACCCAGCAGCCTCATGGCCAAGAATGCATGGGAAGAGACCTTCAGGGTCCTACACACAGATAACGTGACTCCATATCAGAATATATAATAAATAGAAACTAAGGACATCGACTGAAAAGAGTGGGAAAAAATGGAAAGTAATGATACCAGAGCTGAAAGCATAAAAGAGGCTGTGTCTGTGTGCATGTGTGCGGGCGTGTGTGTGTGTGTGTGTGTGTGCATGTATATATTTGTGTGACTTTGTGTATCAGAGACAGATAGACAGACAGACAGACAGACAGAGAGACAGACTAACAAATAAAAAAAGAAAATGTAAACAAGTTATTTCCAATCAAACCCAGAAAAAAACATAATACTGCTATCAACAATATCTCTGAATTAGCAATAAGCAGAAGTTTTCTTTTGACATAAGAATTAGATGGCCTCGTTATACATCACAGGAAGGAATGAATCCATCATAAGAAAGATCGCCAGTCAACAAAACTTGGCCACAACTACAAGCATGAGTACACCTATTAAAAAAAAATACAAACATGAGTTCATTTATATTCTACCATTCAACCCTATTTGTGTTAATGAATTCCATTTTCAACGAATCAACAATGCCCTAGAGCCAATCATG
>QEOT01121860.1:0-18289 GCA_003123785.1 Pterocarya stenoptera | reverse complement strand
TCTCTCTCTCTCTCTCTCTCTCTCTCTCTCTCTGTGTGTGAATAAACAAGACCCTAAACCTATACCAAAACCATGTGCCCAGCCACGCTTAGCCATGGCCAACACACTCTCCATCTCACTCTCTAGCTCTCTCAGACTCCACCTCTCGGTACCCACTTCGATTAACACCACCAGCAGACTCAGAACCATGGCCATGGCCAACCCTGCTACCGCCACCAAGGTTGTCCCGGCCGTGATTGTTGGTGGCGGACGGGTAGGTAGGGCCTTTCAGGACATGGGCAACGGTGAGGATTTTCTGGTCAAGAGAGGCGAGTCCGTGCCGCTCGATTTCGAAGGCCCCATCTTGGTCTGCACCAGGAACGATGATCTTGAGGCCGTTCTTCAGGCCACTCCTCCCTCCAGATGGAACGGTACCTCGACCTTTAACATTATGTTATTAATGTTATTCTTTTTTTGGAGTGAGACCGTGGAAACTCTGAGGTTGCATTTTGATTTATATTGGTTTTATTGGTAAAAATCTCATTCACGATAATTGATTGCACAAAATCGATGTTCAGGAATGTGAGATAATGCCGATTCCGAGTCTCACATTTCAGAATCAAATCGCATTGATCCTTGC
The DNA here is from genome assembly GCA_003123785.1 of Pterocarya stenoptera. Taxonomy (NCBI): domain Eukaryota; kingdom Viridiplantae; phylum Streptophyta; class Magnoliopsida; order Fagales; family Juglandaceae; genus Pterocarya; species Pterocarya stenoptera. The sequence continues at coordinate 17,670 of QEOT01121860.1, read as the reverse complement.
CATAGTTTCGCATGAGCTTATGTTAGATGGAAAGTGCCATTTACGATACTAGTGCAGCTACTCATTTTATAATGGGACATCTTTTCTATCCCCAAGATATGTACATCCTATATATCTTTTTTATGAGTGAAAATTTGATAGACCTTACAAACCAGCCAAGAAAAATTAAACATCTCAAATTCTCAATCGAACAAAGAAGTTTAACAAATGCCTAAAATCTGAAATTGCTCAAAAGCTTTAGGAGGAATACCCCAGCTAATAGCTTTCTTGATATTCATTTTATCATATATTCAATAGTTCAGAGCTGGGTCTCCTAACATTCGCAGTACTCATTTTACATGACGGGGCTTTTGATGTAGTTCTATCCTAATTTTACTAGTTAATATCAAGCTTTCCAATTTTTTTTTTTTTTTTTTTTGTGGTAAATTAACAAGAATGCTTGATTTTCTTGGTTGATTTTATCTGGAATTTTGGGCTTAATGTCCTTTTGGGCTCTGACTTTGAATTATGTGTTTCTATTATTTAATAGATCTTGACAATCTGGCAGATTTGATATTTGTCCAGAATGGAATGCTGGAGCCATGGCTTCAAAGTAAAGGTCTGAGTGATGCGGACCAAGTATTAGCATATTTTGCCGTATCAAAGCTTGGAGAAGCCCCTGTTGATGGGAAGACTGACACCAATCCTGAAGGGCTGACAGCAGCATATGGGAAGTGGGCATCAGCCGTAGCTGCAAGATTACATGCTGGAGGCCTCTCTTGCAAGGTAAAGGAAGGATTTCACAATAACTTTTGAGATTGTGTTGAATGTTTTGTAATTATGTTCAGGATTTTCTTCAGGCGATTCATAGTTAGAAGATTTTGACAATGACTTGAATATTTCAATGTTGAGAAATTTATTGAATACAAGGTTGAATGTGAGCTAGGTTCTCAACAAGGAAGCATTTCAAAAGCAGATGTTAGAAAAGCTGATATGGATATCAGCTTTCATGCTTGTGGGAGCTCGTCATCCTGGGGCAACTGTAGGTGTTGTGGAGAAGGAATACCGCTCAGAAGTAAGTTGCTTTTGTCAATATTTTTTCTTTTTTCTCTGTACATTATTATTGCCGTCTCTGGCTGATAATATGAGACTCAATTAAACTTATTGCCATCTCTTGAACAAACAGACGTTAAATGTGAGGAATATAATGAATTTAAGCTTCTTGGGGGGTCCCTATGAAATTAAGCATGAAATGAAGCCATTAGGAAGAGATTTTGGGAGTTATGGAGGCAACTTGAAGCTCATATTGGTTTTAATTTTGAGAACCAGAATTGAGTTTAGACCTTGACCATGATTTATGCATGCCTTCAGGTGTCTAGTCTTATTGCAGAACTTGCGTCTGCAGCAGCAGCAGAAAAAGACTTGGTATTTGAAGAAGCCATGGAAGATAGACTATGTGCGTACTCCCGAGCAGTTTCCAACTTTCCTACAGCAGTTAAAGAGGTAAAAGATCCAATCCTCAAATTGACTTTTTATTCATATATACACGATTTCATGAACTTAAATTGTTTAACTGTCAAGTTTCCTCATGCTTGCAGTTTAAATGGAGGAATGGTTGGTTCTACTCACTCTCGGAGAAGGCAATAGCAGAAGGAAAACCTGATCCATGTCCACTGCATACATCATGGCTCAAAGAATTGAAAATTGTCTAGAAAATGCAACACTCACGTCGTGGCTCAAGAGCCTGTTGTAGTGCCAACTTCATAAAGCACAATTTACTTAAATGAGCCTCCAACAGCAGTAGAGTAGAAGGATTGCTATATCATGCTTACAGAGTGATTTCTTCCCTTGTAATGGTTGGTACGTTTTGTGGTGCTTCTAATAAACGGGGTGTTACTGCTACCACGGGGAGTTCTCAATTTATGAAGCCTAAAACAATTAAGAAAAAAAATCAGACTTTTCACGGACAAACTTGTCATTTATCTTTCATTTTGCTCTAAACTATAAAGAACATCAAATCATACCCTAAATTATTTATACTTCTTAAATCGCATCCTCAGTTAAGGTATGAGCGAGCATTATGGATAGAACAACAAAAACTGGTTGTGGTACAATCTTAATGTTTATATTTAAACGGGGCAATTTGAAACTTCTTGGTAAGAAATAAATTAAAATTTTGATAATTACTTATTTAGATGCAAATTTTTTTTTAAAAAAAAATGACAGTTTGTGACTGCAAAAAATGGTAGTTTGTGTCCAAATTACTGCTTATAACCAGGGCTTTTACTTTCCCAAGCGTTAGTCATGGCATGACAGAAAACATAGTGAAGGGAAGGAGACTTCCTTGAAGGGAGGTGTTCTATTTGGCTTGTATCCATAGATCTACCCCCTCCCTCTGGCTTTGCATGCAGACCAGGTTTTTGCACTAGAGCTGAGGGCTGTGCTCAAAGGTCCCGCAAAACTTAGAAGAATACCAATATGTTATGAATTTGCTGCGGGTCGCACATAAGTTACTAATTAAAACATTAAATCAAGAAACTAAAACTTGCACAAGCAGCCTCTTACCGTGTGGCCACTGCAAATCTCCATTCCTCTATTGTGAAATGGAAATAATGAAAAAGTTTACTAATTCTTTGATAAAAATTCATTTGTTTACACAAATAAATACATAAGACAAAATCAGAGGATGCTTTTAAGTCTGAAATATACAAGGCTACAGCTGAGAAAAATTATGGCCAACCAAGTTAACCGCACGCTGCACCACTAAAGTACGCTGTGACACCCTTTACATTGTGTTGCACATAATTTTCTTCAATCTGCACATGGAATCGATTCCACCATGTAAAGAATCTCATTACCATTGGACTGGAAAATTTAAGAGGTGGAAATGCCAATCTTGATACCATCAGAAGACACGGGAATAAATTTTTTTAATTGACATTCTACGATCTTATTGGAATCTGGTAGGTTAACAAGCCCATACCTCAACTTCTAGGGGAGGAGAAGACAGCCAAGAAAGCTCTTCCACTTGCTGCAAATCCACATTCCGTGGTAAGAACATAATGATGTTAGGTGTTATTGCCTGAGCAACCTGAAATATGGTGAACCTGTACAAAAGTGTCATTATATTGCTAATCAATCTATAGTATACATATCATACAAGGAAACTAGAGAAAACGAAGAAAACAACAAAGAAATCATGTTTTATGAGTTTGTGAGCTAAAAAGTTGCAGCAAATTATAATTATATTTGATAACGTGGATTGCAAGATTATTACACGTACAAGAATGCAGTTTTTTTTCCCCTTTTTCTGGTCATGTAAGTAGTCGGCAGCCAAAAGGTGAAACCAGACTTTTGCTTCACCCTCTAAAACACACTGCTGCTGTAGAATTGTACATTGATCACATAAAATGTAATGTTCCCATTTCTACATAAATCAAGTCTTTATTGTGTGCAAACTCCAATATTTACAAGTTTTCATAAATTCATACCCGAGTACTTGAAACACAAACCTCAGGCTCAGCATTGATCACAGAGGAAGCTCTGCGAATATGATAAAATAACTAGTCTACATTTGCATTTTTTTTATCAGTTCTACATTTTCATTCTTCTTCTTCTAATTACTATATTTCAGACAAGTAATATGTACATACTTATACATCAGCATCCTATTCTGCGCTTAAATTCATGAAATGTTCCTCCTTAACCTTGTGTAGAAGATTAAAAGCATCCACTACATACCCATCTCTTGGCTCGAGAGAATCAAGCGTAAATTTTTCAATACTTTTGTACGATGGACCTCCCCATGGTGGTGCAAGAAACACCATGTCCCCCTAACAAAATTAAAACATCAAAAAAATAACAAATAAAAAAATTAAGACAAACAATAACAAAGGAAGTATAACTTCCATTCCAAGATAAAATGCTGCACATGCATCAACTAAAAAACATGCAGTTTCAACATTAAACATTAATCAAAGTAAAATTATGACATCATACTGCATAGATATTGATCGATTCTTTAATATATACTTCTCTTTCTCGCTATGAAGAGTGATAACTTGTTCAACTTATTTTTCCCAATCTTCCATTTTGCTTTCCGTATTATCTCTCTTCCTTACTGTTTCTCTACTTATTCTATCAAATCCTAATTTTTGCAGTCAAAATCTTCATTTCTCTTTTCGGTATTCATTCCCAATCGTGACTCTCATTATATATACTAACCCAAGTTTTTAACATGGCATTTTGGAAATAAACAAAAATAATGACTCCTGTTTCAATTTTCATCCTCTCTTCCCCATTCCTATAAATTCACTTCATAATCATGCAAGAAATTAAATTTGAAAAGAAACTAGACAGAGGCCAAAATCCAAAAAAATAAATAAAAATACAGAACAAAAGAAATCCATCGTTGCCATATGTAAGTTTGCATTGTAAAAATGATTAAATGATTAAATCCATCAGGAAATTCTTGCCTTTGTGTGCAGTTGTGGCCAACTAAAATATCAAAGAGTAATGCTAGAAAGACTACAAGTTTTTCTATATATGTTTTACAAGCTGGTGAGTCATCAATCAGGGGTTAAAATTAAAAGGCAAGTCAAAGCTATATTTATTATACTGTTGATGGGGAACAAATCACATGATCTGCCAACTCAGTTTGTATGACTATTGTACTAAAATTGTAGTGGGTTTTAGCATTTTCCAATATGGAAAATGTCAGTAGGCAATAGTCACAACATTTTTTTAAAGTAAGAAACATTTTATTGAAACAAGATAGGGCACAACATTTCAGGTAGAATTTCAAAAACCCGAAGAATTTTCAATGTATAAAAACAATCTGAGACTCCAATCAGCAGTTGTGGGCATGGTTGCATTCTCAATCTGCGTATTACTTCAAAATTTCCACCATTTCGAATGGTATGAAAACTTTACCTTCAGTGATGGAGCAAGTTGGAAGAAGTCTCCAACAATGAAATCGATATAATCTTCCACACCGTATATTTTTGCATTATTAATGGCAAATTCAATTTTTTGAGGATCGATGTCAATAGCAACAACAGAATAACACCTAAGAGGGAAAAAAATAAGAGTTAATAGGCTCTCTACTTCAAGATTTGTTGAATTTATTTGAGGAAAAAGAAGATATAATGAGTTAGTGATTCAAATTCAAAGAGAATTTGGGCAAAGGCTCTTGCATTGAATGGAGATAATCTTCATGATTTGCTTTTAGCCCATTCTAGTTCCTAGCTTGTATTTAGGTGTTTTCTCTTGTATACTTCATGTGTACTTGGGCTATGCCTATAAACTTGTAAATAAAATTTTCTTATTACTTATCAAAAAATAAAAAAGAATTTGACAGTCACTCAAAAGTGTTAAAAAACTATATTAATATTTACAAAGTATGTTCAAGCCTTGCAAAATGAAACCTTTGAAAGGAAATGTAATTCTTTTTAAAAGATGTCTAATTCTCCGAATGTTTGTTGGTAACTAGGTACTCGTAAATCTATCTAAAATTCAGAATGACTCATAAACTGATGTTTAGGCTTTAAGTTCTGGACAGTACCGAAGTTGTGAAAATTACATTCTAGCAAACTGGATAGCGTTGCCACCAACGCCTGCAAAGCAATCGATCACAATTCCATTCCCACTCCTCTGAGCGTGTCGAATCGCAATCTCTTCGGGTGTAACGGAATACCATCCTTCCTCGTCCATTTTGATACCCTCGTCATATCTCGAGAATAGATGGTACCTTTGAAACCAATACTTTTCAACAAGTGGACTGACCCGTTCTTCCCTGGATTTCCTTTCCTTATAAGTTTCAACTAAAAGAAGATTTAAAGAGTACAGATGGTACATGTAACGAAGGTTCTGTTTGCTTCTTAGGAATAATGTTTCAAAGGAAATATTTGAGTAAAAAGAGAGAATTGAAAAGGAACTGGGGAAGAGAGAGGTAAAACTAGAGTGCTATATTTAGCGGCCAAAAAGGAAAAAAAAAAAATGTAATCCCTGTAATCTCATCTAAATGATATTAGTAAGTTTCGAATTATTTAGCATTAGTTTTGAATTCAGATCCCGATTATGTTCCTTAACCGTGTCAAAAAAAAAAATCGAATTGCTTCTAATTTCCGTTGAATTTTTTCTCGGCAACCAAATAAGGATTTAGGAATGCATGGAAAACACCGAAAGAGTGAAATGGTGGAGATTCTGTACCACAAACGTTTGCGAGCTTGCTTTTTAATGCGTCGACCGGTCCTCGGTGACTCAGAAATCATCATCTTCTTCTCCCTCTACCGGTTTGAAATGGTGGCGCTGGATGATGCTAGCGGGAGCGCGGACTCCGGAGGAGTGACTTAGGTTTGGGCTTGGGAATTCGCATGTTGGGTTGAGTGGGGTTGGGCTGATCTAATGGCTAATATTTTGAGTCAGTACCACTCAATGCTTCTTTCTAACATTATTCTTAATTTATTCCTCTTTAAAGTATTTTTATACAATATTAGCATGAAATTCCAAATACATGATTAGTTAATAGCTCAAACAAGCTGAATATAAATTAAAATATGGGGTAAAATATCAAATTAATCAATGTGATTGTTGTAATGAAATAATTGATAAATCAATTTATTCATCGTGCTTCAGTTTGTAAATAGTTAAAACTTAAATAGAACCTAAAACATGATATTAGATGACAAAGAATTTTGTTGTTACTCGTTGCCTTACTAACGCGCAACGGGCAATTGCCCTAATTTTCTTGTCTCGGAGCTTGTTCCTTGCTTGGTCACGTGTTTTAAAGTGTAAGAAATTAAAAAAAATAGATAAACATTATTTTCAAAGTTTTATTGTGTTAACCAATGTGATTTATAGCAGTGTTTTAAATACTATACCGTATCGACTGGTATTTTCTGTACCGGCTACCAATCTAGTACATGTATATTATGTGTTTCGTACTAATTGAAATATCGACTGTACCGACCGATATTTTAACCCTTAATTTTTTATTTTTATTTTTCAAACAATAAGTTTATTTTTTTACTCCCAATTCAGACTAAACTATTTATAATTTATATATCTATATATTTATATATAATTTATTCATATATAGATTATTATTTTGAAATATAATTTTAAAATATAATTTATTCATATATTGACTATTTCGAAACAATACATAAAATAGTATCGATATCGAAATATTTCTTTTCAATGCCTTCACAGATGCAGCATTCAGTTCATATGACTCATTTTATGTTTAAGCTTTATATCCTCCTAATCAAAACGAAATTTGTCTTCTTAGCCTTGAATGTCTTGTCGTGGTCTGTGCATGGTTGTAAATAAATTAACGTGGTGGCGATTGGGTGGCACTGGGCTAAAGTCACCTTGGTCCTTAGCCCTCTATGATTGAATTCCCTTTTCCGGGGGAGTTTGGCCGAATAAATAAATAAAAAGAAGAAGAAGCTGATTCAGGTAACAACGTCCTAGATCGTGGCCCATTTCTTTATCTCCAACTCCTCATCCCTTCAATAAATAAATAAATAAATAATTTATAAAATTTAATTTATAAAATTTATTTTTTAAAATTTATTTTTTAAATCAAATTATTAATATAGATTGAAAGCATTGTTTATATGAACTCCAAAACCGCCCACCATCTTTCTTCCCCCACTTTCTATTTCCTATTTATTTTCAGTAGTACTCTGTCTAGCTAGCTATAGCTATCTCCCTGATCATGGCTTCCAACCAATCCAAGAGACCTATAATCGTATCAGAATCTATTGCAGAAGCAGCCTCCTGGTACTGTGCCTTTATTCTGGTCGCCCTTATATTGCTATGCTCTTTTAGGGAGACCACCCCCCTTATATACGGGGACATGACGGGCACACAGCTCTCGGAACAGCCGTGTGACGAAATTTACGTGGTCGGAGAAGGTGAAACGCTCCACACGATCAGTGATAAATGTGGCGACCCCTTTATAGTTGAGCAGAACCCTCATATTCACGACCCAGATGATGTTTTTCCTGGGCTTGTTATTAGAATTACTCCTCCTTCAGAACCTAGGAATTCGAAGTAATTTTTAGGGTAGTTCGTTTTCTTTCCAAGAAGTTTTTCTGATCTTCATATTCTTTTTCCTTCGTTTTCTCTTTGTTTTTGTCTTTGATTCCTATCGGAGTTTCTAATCAAGAGTACTGTCTTCTTCGAACTTGATAAATAAATTAATATGAAGCTTTTTAGTTCTCTGTGTTTTCAAACACACATACACGCATTTATATGATGATCAGTACGTAACGCATGCAGTTTACTAATTTCTTGTCTTGTAATTAATAAAATTGATAAATGATAATCATATTAATTAGAATCTCAGATATTTATTTTCTTTTTCTTTTTCTAACGATCCCGATGATTTCGAAATTCGAATATCGATGTCATGTCGGTTATTTAAGATACGTATGAATCATGATGGAGTTAATTTGTTAGTTATGGACAAAACCAACCGCTCGCTGCACGTTCAATATTATAATAATATTATTTCTTATTTTTAAATGATAAATATTTTATAGATAAAAATATTATACAAAAATCAATTTACAAAGTGAGCTTGATGTAGTAAATTATCTTGTAAAATAATTTTGTAAAGTAGATATAACGTATCATATAAAATTAGTCATGTCAATTTGTGAATTTATTTATTTTTATGAAATATATTTGTGACTATAACACTATATTTTTTAAATTATTTTGTTGAAAAAGTGTTTTCTTTGATCTATTTTTCATAAATCCTGCAATCCTATAGATATGATCAATGGAACTTTAAAAATCTTAGTCCTTTCTACATAGAAGATCAAATGACATAACGTTTTAGTATAATTATTGGAGAATGGAGAGGGTAAAAAGGCCTGAGCCAAGAGATCGTGGTCTCACGATCTAAAGGAAGGCACATCGGACTGATAAAGTGAAGATAACAGCCTTTGGTGGGCTTGTCCCACCAAGTGAGAGGCATGTTTGGCTTGACTCAAGAATAATGAGATGCCGACAAAGGTGGCCAGATGTGATATATGCTGACCTATCTGCGACCTTAAATTATCACTAGCAAGTGGATATTAGGAAGTGTGTGGGGGAAGTTACAACCATCAATCACTTGGCAAAAGGAAGGTGGGTGCCACCAGGACAGGCTGAGGGGAAGCAAACTCCTTAAGTTCTTAGAAAACGGCTACTAGGAAGTGTGCAGAAGAGGTAACCATGGCTCATATTCTGAGGAAAGAAAGATGGGCGCCATTGTAGCAGATTGAGAAGCAACTGAAGTTATGGTTGTGAAACATTTACCATTAAAATGTGTACCGAAAGAACAACCATGGCTCTCCTCACAAGGGGAAGAAGGGGACTCGTCGACCCAAACTGAGAAGGCACCGAAACGTGTGTCAGAGCTCAACACTGCATTTATTATTTCTCTTAGGATATCACACCCCTGACGAATTTTTGTGCATGAGGCATAATGGGACAAAATTATTGAAATATTAATATTTTATAAAAATATCTTTCATTAAATAGCAAATTGTTAAAAATAAATAAAAAAGAGATATCCTTACGCTACTCATTTCTCAACATAGCTCAAATCAGTACAGCTCAACCNCAAAAAAAAAAATCGAATTGCTTCTAATTTCCGTTGAATTTTTTCTCGGCAACCAAATAAGGATTTAGGAATGCATGGAAAACACCGAAAGAGTGAAATGGTGGAGATTCTGTACCACAAACGTTTGCGAGCTTGCTTTTTAATGCGTCGACCGGTCCTCGGTGACTCAGAAATCATCATCTTCTTCTCCCTCTACCGGTTTGAAATGGTGGCGCTGGATGATGCTAGCGGGAGCGCGGACTCCGGAGGAGTGACTTAGGTTTGGGCTTGGGAATTCGCATGTTGGGTTGAGTGGGGTTGGGCTGATCTAATGGCTAATATTTTGAGTCAGTACCACTCAATGCTTCTTTCTAACATTATTCTTAATTTATTCCTCTTTAAAGTATTTTTATACAATATTAGCATGAAATTCCAAATACATGATTAGTTAATAGCTCAAACAAGCTGAATATAAATTAAAATATGGGGTAAAATATCAAATTAATCAATGTGATTGTTGTAATGAAATAATTGATAAATCAATTTATTCATCGTGCTTCAGTTTGTAAATAGTTAAAACTTAAATAGAACCTAAAACATGATATTAGATGACAAAGAATTTTGTTGTTACTCGTTGCCTTACTAACGCGCAACGGGCAATTGCCCTAATTTTCTTGTCTCGGAGCTTGTTCCTTGCTTGGTCACGTGTTTTAAAGTGTAAGAAATTAAAAAAAATAGATAAACATTATTTTCAAAGTTTTATTGTGTTAACCAATGTGATTTATAGCAGTGTTTTAAATACTATACCGTATCGACTGGTATTTTCTGTACCGGCTACCAATCTAGTACATGTATATTATGTGTTTCGTACTAATTGAAATATCGACTGTACCGACCGATATTTTAACCCTTAATTTTTTATTTTTATTTTTCAAACAATAAGTTTATTTTTTTACTCCCAATTCAGACTAAACTATTTATAATTTATATATCTATATATTTATATATAATTTATTCATATATAGATTATTATTTTGAAATATAATTTTAAAATATAATTTATTCATATATTGACTATTTCGAAACAATACATAAAATAGTATCGATATCGAAATATTTCTTTTCAATGCCTTCACAGATGCAGCATTCAGTTCATATGACTCATTTTATGTTTAAGCTTTATATCCTCCTAATCAAAACGAAATTTGTCTTCTTAGCCTTGAATGTCTTGTCGTGGTCTGTGCATGGTTGTAAATAAATTAACGTGGTGGCGATTGGGTGGCACTGGGCTAAAGTCACCTTGGTCCTTAGCCCTCTATGATTGAATTCCCTTTTCCGGGGGAGTTTGGCCGAATAAATAAATAAAAAGAAGAAGAAGCTGATTCAGGTAACAACGTCCTAGATCGTGGCCCATTTCTTTATCTCCAACTCCTCATCCCTTCAATAAATAAATAAATAAATAATTTATAAAATTTAATTTATAAAATTTATTTTTTAAAATTTATTTTTTAAATCAAATTATTAATATAGATTGAAAGCATTGTTTATATGAACTCCAAAACCGCCCACCATCTTTCTTCCCCCACTTTCTATTTCCTATTTATTTTCAGTAGTACTCTGTCTAGCTAGCTATAGCTATCTCCCTGATCATGGCTTCCAACCAATCCAAGAGACCTATAATCGTATCAGAATCTATTGCAGAAGCAGCCTCCTGGTACTGTGCCTTTATTCTGGTCGCCCTTATATTGCTATGCTCTTTTAGGGAGACCACCCCCCTTATATACGGGGACATGACGGGCACACAGCTCTCGGAACAGCCGTGTGACGAAATTTACGTGGTCGGAGAAGGTGAAACGCTCCACACGATCAGTGATAAATGTGGCGACCCCTTTATAGTTGAGCAGAACCCTCATATTCACGACCCAGATGATGTTTTTCCTGGGCTTGTTATTAGAATTACTCCTCCTTCAGAACCTAGGAATTCGAAGTAATTTTTAGGGTAGTTCGTTTTCTTTCCAAGAAGTTTTTCTGATCTTCATATTCTTTTTCCTTCGTTTTCTCTTTGTTTTTGTCTTTGATTCCTATCGGAGTTTCTAATCAAGAGTACTGTCTTCTTCGAACTTGATAAATAAATTAATATGAAGCTTTTTAGTTCTCTGTGTTTTCAAACACACATACACGCATTTATATGATGATCAGTACGTAACGCATGCAGTTTACTAATTTCTTGTCTTGTAATTAATAAAATTGATAAATGATAATCATATTAATTAGAATCTCAGATATTTATTTTCTTTTTCTTTTTCTAACGATCCCGATGATTTCGAAATTCGAATATCGATGTCATGTCGGTTATTTAAGATACGTATGAATCATGATGGAGTTAATTTGTTAGTTATGGACAAAACCAACCGCTCGCTGCACGTTCAATATTATAATAATATTATTTCTTATTTTTAAATGATAAATATTTTATAGATAAAAATATTATACAAAAATCAATTTACAAAGTGAGCTTGATGTAGTAAATTATCTTGTAAAATAATTTTGTAAAGTAGATATAACGTATCATATAAAATTAGTCATGTCAATTTGTGAATTTATTTATTTTTATGAAATATATTTGTGACTATAACACTATATTTTTTAAATTATTTTGTTGAAAAAGTGTTTTCTTTGATCTATTTTTCATAAATCCTGCAATCCTATAGATATGATCAATGGAACTTTAAAAATCTTAGTCCTTTCTACATAGAAGATCAAATGACATAACGTTTTAGTATAATTATTGGAGAATGGAGAGGGTAAAAAGGCCTGAGCCAAGAGATCGTGGTCTCACGATCTAAAGGAAGGCACATCGGACTGATAAAGTGAAGATAACAGCCTTTGGTGGGCTTGTCCCACCAAGTGAGAGGCATGTTTGGCTTGACTCAAGAATAATGAGATGCCGACAAAGGTGGCCAGATGTGATATATGCTGACCTATCTGCGACCTTAAATTATCACTAGCAAGTGGATATTAGGAAGTGTGTGGGGGAAGTTACAACCATCAATCACTTGGCAAAAGGAAGGTGGGTGCCACCAGGACAGGCTGAGGGGAAGCAAACTCCTTAAGTTCTTAGAAAACGGCTACTAGGAAGTGTGCAGAAGAGGTAACCATGGCTCATATTCTGAGGAAAGAAAGATGGGCGCCATTGTAGCAGATTGAGAAGCAACTGAAGTTATGGTTGTGAAACATTTACCATTAAAATGTGTACCGAAAGAACAACCATGGCTCTCCTCACAAGGGGAAGAAGGGGACTCGTCGACCCAAACTGAGAAGGCACCGAAACGTGTGTCAGAGCTCAACACTGCATTTATTATTTCTCTTAGGATATCACACCCCTGACGAATTTTTGTGCATGAGGCATAATGGGACAAAATTATTGAAATATTAATATTTTATAAAAATATCTTTCATTAAATAGCAAATTGTTAAAAATAAATAAAAAAGAGATATCCTTACGCTACTCATTTCTCAACATAGCTCAAATCAGTACAGCTCAACCCTATTGTTTTCTGTCATGTGTTGGTGGATACTTCCAAAACCTTAACATGTGGATACTACCAAAACTTTTGTGTGGATACTTCCAAAGCCTTTGTTGAGTCACTAAAGTTTGGTTTGGATATATACAAAAGAGTAATTCTATATATAATTGTAAAATGTGTAAAAGCCGCAAATCACTTTTAAAAAGAGTGGGGTTCACTATAAAAAAATTAATTTTTTTCATGTGAGTCCCATGTTTTATTCACTTTTTTCAAAATAATTACGCGGCGGTTGCACAATTCACGGTTGTAAATATATTTTCTCTATACAAAAACACCTCCAATTTATTTCAATTTACCTTATTACAATTTTTGAAAATTTTTACATAAAATATAATAAATAATTCAATTTTTTTTAATTCTAAAATAATAATAATATTATAATAATATTTTATTCGACTTTCATCTCAATTCATCTTATCTCAATTAACTATCTAAATTGAGAAACGCTTCTGGCCGGAGACACCTATAAGATGGATTTATCGGAAACCAATTGAGAGGTGACATGTAATCCTTCCTTAATTGTGACAGTGGGAACACATACAGTGAATGGGTTTCTCCTTTCTGAATCGAGTCTTGACTTCTCTCTCCTTCGATCTCCTCTCTCTTCTGTCTCCTTCGAAATCTTCTCTCTCCTCTCTCTCCTTCGATCTCTTTTCTCCTTTCTCTCATTCGATCTCCTCTCTCTCCTTCGTTTTCCTCTTCTTCTTCCATTATTGAATGAATCTGCAAAAGCCCTTTCACAAATCTCAGCCCAGTTTCTTTTTCTCTCTCTCTTTTTTTTTAAAAAAAATCTTTTTTATGGGGTTTGAATGCATCCATAGTCAAAAGATGCATACATCAGTGATGGAGACTCATAATTTAATTAAATACAAAAGTGAAAAGCTCGGACCAAAGTGTAACCCAGAATTTTACCACCACGACCATTTTGATCAGCAACAACGCCAATCCACAAATCGTAAAGCTTTCTTTCTGGTTTTCCCCTGCTGATCTGTCTAGTATTTTTTTTTTTTTTTTTTTTTGTCTGTTGGATTCTTGGCTTGCATCTCTCATTTCAAGTTGAGAATAGGATTTTTGGAATTTTTTCTTTGATTTGGGTGGCTTCAATGAGAGGCAGTGGGGGCTTGGTTTTGTTTTTCGAGAGGGAGCAGAGGTTTCGATGAGCATCTGGGTGGCTTCGATGAGAGCAGAGAGAGAGGGAGCAAAGGCTTAGGTTTTATCTTTCGGCTTCAACAGAGAGAGTGAGAGAGCTGAGAGAGGGGGAGGGGACGCTTGAGAGGCAGAGAGAGTGAGGGACGAGATCTCCTATTACGCGGACCTTAATTTGGATAATGAGCTGCTAACGTGTCACTTCTCTATTGGTCTCCTATAAATGCACATTATAGGTGTATCCTACCAGAAGTTATTCTCATCTAAATTTACTCTAAGGATAGGTCATTCTGTACGATTCCAAGTGATCTAATTAAGTGTACTTTTTTCTCCCTTAGTGAGACTGGCAGAAATGCTGTCCACTTCCAATTCTCAATCCTAGTATATATAATTAACAAAAAATCTTCACAACCTCTTACTATTCACACAACCTCCACATATTACATTTTTTTAAATTATTAAAATTTTTTTTCTTTTATCAAATATTTATTATATAAATAGTGAATAGAAAATTTGAAATAGTTTAAAAAGAATAAACTCAAAAAAAATTTTAAAAAAATTTAAAAATTTTTTAAAAATGTGAAGTGTGAAGTATGGAGTGTGGTGGAGGTTGTGTAGGAAAGCTCAATTACTTCATGAGCCTCGCTTGAATATCTCTCTTAATTATTGACATATTTATTGCACGCATTTTATTCCATCATTAATTTATAAGTGGCACTTGGAACCAGTTGGGTGCCTAATGTTGATTTACACCAGCCATTAAATCACTGCCGTGTGCAGATTTCAACTATATTGAGAATAGAACAACATGCACCAGATCACAATTTTACAGCCTGAAGATCTCCCAAAACGCGACGCCAGAAAATTGAATGAACGTAAAAGTCTTGTGCCTCCATCGTCCCTTCGAAACCGTCCATATTCCTATGGTCTTCCTATTTATTTCTATGTTAACAAACTTTGATTCATGGGCTTGTCCATGGCGAACTCCATCATCAGTTGTGGATGTCACATTGTCTTGCAACTCTTCCCCCTATCCTCAAAGGCCTCGTAATTATCCCTTGGTGCTTTCGAGTCATTTTCTAGTGAAGATTGGGAGTTCAAATCTGATTTGCCAAACTTTTAAGAAACCATTTTTAGAATCATCATACCTAATTTCTGGAAAAGCCCGTTTCCTTTGTGAGCATAATTTTTTCGGATTCCTTTGGGTAACTGGTGAAATATGGTGCAATAAGGTGAGAATTAGTAAATTAAAACTTCTCAATATAATAGCAAGTACAAATAGAAATAGAATTTGAGAAATCAATTGTTGAGGGACATGGTTGCCCAAGGAAATATCTTGCCCAAGGTTTCTCTGGGTAGCTTTAATCTGACCCATGATTGCATCACTTAAACAGCGAAAGTGTCGAGAAATTGTCTGGAGTGTAAGAGCTGTGTATGGTTCCTCGTCGACCCCAACCTTCACATAGCTGTGCTGCCCAGTTCTAGGCCTTCTAGCCCTCGTAGAAATTATATATGCAACACCCCGTAGAAATTATACTTCGAATCGACTTACCTTCAAATCAGGATCCTTGGAATTGGAATGGGAGAACAAGAACTTCTAATCTCAAGATCCTTCGAATCGGAAGACCAAGATAAGGAGGGGAGAGGAAGAGTAGGGATTCGAGAAGAGAGGGAAGGAAATAAGTTATTCCGTAAGGTAGGTGACATTGGAAGAGAAATAAATCTCATATATGGTGTGATTTTATTGGCTGGTGTGAAATTGGATATTACACCTGACCGATTGTGAGTTTTTCTCTTACTATATATATAAATATATATGTATATATATTTATATGGAGATCACTCTAGCTAGGATTTGGAATTATGACCTGTTAAAGCATCCACATCGGATGCGTAAACCACTGTTATCCCTAAAATATAGAGATGAGATTTAGGAAAAGTTGCAAAAGAGGCTCCCATCCGGATCCCTAAAATAGGGATTTCATATAGGGGATCTACAGGGATTCCCCATATATGGGGAACCACTGTACATCTCAAATCCGTCTGAACCCCAAATCTGTTGTTGTTGGTCCCGCGTTCCTCTCTTCCCTTTCGATTGCCCTCGTTCGTGGAGGAGGCCCTCTCTCGCACCGTTTACCACCATTGACGGTGGCTTCTCTTCATCGAGTCGACACAGAATGTAAGTACATCTTCTCTGTGAACCCTTCCGTCTTCTTCTCTCTATGGATAGACTCTGTCTCGACTCACACAAATCGAACCTAGTGAGCCTCTTTCCCATGGAAAATCATCTTCATTTTCAATTTTTATTGATAAAAATTTGTGGCCAGGGTTACTTTGGCCACTTCAAATCCAAGAACCCTAGATTTCTCACTAATACTCTAGGGTATGAAAATTCATGGATCTATGACCCATATGCACAACAACTTTCATATATGTATCTGCCATGGTTATCACATTTGTTGGATTTTTCGACTTCCAAGTTGTATTTATCAATCGGGTTGCTTGTATTGAAACATTGCATTGTGTTGTGTACCATTCGAGGGGTTAAAATCTGAAGCTCAGTGCATATGAAAACACTGAATTGAATTGGTGGCCCGACTCCTTTTCATTATCTGAATCATTTACCATTATCCAGTTGCTTGCCATTTATATAGGGATTCATTTTTCACAATAAACTGAGTTTGGATTTGGATAATTTACTCTGTTTGAGTTCTGTGGAATTGGATAGTTTGAATTTTGTGGAATTGGATAATTTGGATTTTGTTATTGCCTAATTAACCTAACTTTGATTGGCTTTGTTTGGACAGCTTTGATTGTGTTATTGCCTAATTAACCTAACTTTGATTGGCTTTGTTTGGACAGTTTGGATTTTGTGGAATTGGACAGTTTGGATTTTGGACTTTGAGACTTTCTTTTACTTCTTCTTACAACTCACTTTGATCGGAACTTATTTGGGTTACCTTCATTTAGCTTAAGATCTCACTTTTTTTGCTCTATTTTTCATTTTGCTTCAGATCTCACTTTGGTCTTCCCTTCACTGAGTTGCCATTTGAATAATTGGACAGTTTAAATTTTGTGGAATTGGATAGTTTGGATTTTCCTAATTGGACAGTTTGAATTTTGGACTTTGAGGCTCTCTTTTACTTCTTCTTACACCTCACTTTGATTGGAACTTGTTTGAATTACTTTCTTTTAACTTCAAATCTAACTTTTTTTTGCTCTAATTTTCATTTAGGTTCATATTTCACTTTGGTTTTCCATTCACTGAGTTGCCATTTGGATAATTGGACAGTTTGGATTTTGTGGAATTGGATAGTTTGGATTTTTCTAATTAGACAGTTTGGATTTTGGACTTTT
>QEOT01121859.1:0-18282 GCA_003123785.1 Pterocarya stenoptera | reverse complement strand
CCTTTATCCGCCACTTGTCCCTCAAGCACTCTGTTTTCTTACTCCATCTCTCACGGCTTCTCTCAAGCAATGCTTTATGCTAGATTCAATGTTATTGGGTGAGACTGAGCCATGTTCTATGCAATATGTTCTATTTTTAAATACCAGATCTCATAGTGTATATATTGACATGTGTTATATAGATGAACAGACTGCTCACATTTTAAATAGAACGACTTCTCAGCCTTCATAAGTTACACATTCGTTGAGTTGAGGTTAGTTGTTAGAAGCTGCCTCGTTTGTTATATGAATCTGCGCCTTTTGTGCCTGTTAGTGATGATTTTACAACAGAGAAAATTAGTTAGATTTTTTAGAAAATACAAAATAAAATACTTTTGGACTATCCCTATGTCAATTCTTACCTCTATTTCCCATTCAAATCTCAGGGTTATGACGGTTAGTATCAATGTCTGAACCACAGTTCCGCAAATCATTCCAGACCAGATACTCTGCACATTCAATTATGTGCATGTAAAGTACACAAATAATATTTGAAGAACTGATCATTTGATAAAGCAGTGATGAATAAGCAGTCACCATCACTTTGCAGTTTTAACTCTTTATTTGTGGCGACATCAACATTAGGCTTCTACATAGAAGATTCAAGAACTAATAGTGTGGTTTGTTTATGATAGTAGAATACATGTCTCCTAACATGTTAATTGTGTTGGTGAAATGTAACCCATACCGTAATCCTAGAAGGTAGCATCCAGCCAAGGAAGACCGCAAGAGGGACCCCAACTAAGTAGTAGCTACCTATGTTTATGAAAGCCACTACAGCTTGCCAACCAGCTCCAACAGCTACCCCTGTAAAGGAACACGACACTAAATCATAACACGACTTTGCATTCGCAGCTACCAGAACTTCGTACTTGTTCAGTATCTTACCCGAAAGAACTGGTTGAATGCAATTTACAAGTATTGTGAATGCCAATAGGACTGCTAATTCATTGACCATTGCAATAACGGAAGGGCTGGAGGTAAATATCATCGCAAGCTTCTTATGGAAGCCCATGATTATTGACCAAAACAGAAGTCCAACAACTAAAGAGGTCAACACTGAGACTGTGGTTGCAAATTTTGCACCTTTTGCATTGCCTGCACCAAGCTCATTTGCTACGCGTACACTGATTTAAAGAAAACATAACATTGTCAAAAAAAAAAAAAAACATAACATTGTCAAAAAAATAAAAAATATTGAAAGATGACTTTTTTTCGTCCCCTTTGGTTTCACTAAAAGGCAATCGTGTGAAAGATAGGACTGTTTTCTACCTCAACCATCATGTATCCCCACAAATAGATGGTGAAACAGGATATAAAGAGGCATTAGTATTATTCAAGAATTTGTCGTTTACTGTTTCATGCCAAACATATTTAGAAACTCTAAATGTGGATTTAAGCTAAGCAAAGGATGTAACTGCATGTATATATCTACAGTAAAAGGCTCTCATTATTTTTTTTTTTTAAAAAGGTGTACCAAACATTGAGCCAAAATTTCTAAATTATATCTGGACTCTGAAACATCAAGAGCAATAGACCAGATGCATGCCAGAGGGGTTCGAATTGAACAGTAATATGGGAAGTTATAAAGATAAATGCTTCACTTAAAATGTGTTATATTTGAGATGGGCCAAAGAGAAAATCATCTCATCTTATTGGGGCAGAGGGAGTATCATTGTAGTGACCTAAATTTTCATATGCTCCTACTGGAATGATATATGATCTTCAAATGTGATAGTAAAATACATATCCCCCTTCCCCCCCTCAAATGCAACACAAACCCAAACTCGGATTTCCTATGCCTAATGCTTTCATCAATAAAATTCTTGATTACTAATGCAAAAAAAAAAATGGTAAATACACATTTACAAAAAATCAGTACTAGCCTACTTGTCCAAATGGGGTTGTATTAGACACAAAACTATTAAATTTGACCAATCAAACCTTCCCTTTTTTGGTAAAAAATGTATCATCTGCAAAATCCTACTATCTTAGTAGAGGAAGAACTAGGAATTCTATGACATTAAGAATTTGAAAATTCTCATCAACCCATGGCCATTTGATTATTAGGCAGCCATTTTTATTCTTCCATAAGTGTGTCCATAAGAAAAAAAGAAGAAGCAACAACTAGGAATTCAGTTAAGTTAATTGTATTTGTTATGAACCCAATTAAAGGGGCTGGGCCTGATGCCCAACTTAATTGTTATCTTGTCATTTTAATTAGTTGTTGAGTTGTTAGTGACCCATGGGTCTAGTTAAGGTAAATAAAAATTGACCGAGGGCCTTAGTTTGGTTGTCATTGATTAGGCGCATGGTTTCTGAGTATATAGAGGGGAAGGAACATCTGTAAGAGGGATCTGGACAATATTATGAACTTGTGTTGTTTTCTATTGGGAGGAATTGGGGACCTCGAATACCCCAGAGCGTAGCTATTTTCATCACCTTCTTGTCTATCTATTCTATTACTGTTGCAGTGTTCTTGCAGGAATTAATAGGATCATAACAATTGGTATCTAGAGCTGACGATCCATGGAGGACGAACTATTTTTTGAGCAGCATCAAAAGGCCTTACAGCGGCGGGTAGACGTTAATGAAAAGAGTAGCCAGGGGTTAATAACAGCTTTAACAACTTGATAGATATGATGCTTCGTTGGGTGGTAAGGCAGAACAATATTACTAATCGGTACGATGTTATGGAAAAATTAGTGAGATTAAAGGTTAGGAAACGAAAGTCACTAGTTGTTGAATACCAGGTGGAAGAAGAAGAATCTAAGTCTGTTGTTGAGTGTCCTGGAGGAAATGTTGTAGTTAGTGAAGACTTCGGCTCAAAAAAATTAGTGGAAGATAAGGAAGCAGTTACGGCTTCAATCGACAATTCACATCCATTGATAGTGCAGGAAGAAAATGGAATCATAAAAAAAAATAGTGTAGATATGGCCATAACTCCTGATGGTGCCAAAAAGGGAGCGAAGGATGAAGAGAAGATTCATCTGCAGGACCAAGTTAGTGCGAAGCAAAATGAAGAACAGATCTGCAGACCAAGCGATTCGGGAGGTTCCACGCTGGGAGCTTCCTCTCGGTCTCTACCGCCGATCTTGAGCTTCCTCCCACCCTCTCCAACACCCACCAAAACCGACTTCATTCCCTTAGAACCTTAGCTGAACCTTTGATTCCTGTGTTCAGCCTCATCACTTCTCGTCCGTGCCTTGCTTCTAAAGCCATTAGTTTCTCTGCATATGGGGCTTATGTTCATCCAGTGTTGTCGTTGAATGGGATTCTTCCTCTTGTTCAACTGCCCGAGTATGCAGATGCAAGGATACAAGGAACGGCTACAGGGGTCCTACAAACCCTTGCATTAAAAATTGATGGGAACAAAACTCAGATTGTAGATTGCATGGGTCCTCTCTCGAATGGACTCGATTTACAAGATGTGATCATCAACAAGAAAGCTCATGAAGCAGTGAAGCTGCAGATGGATGGTCTCGTTGTTATCGGTAAGAAACCATTTGTTCATTTTCTGTTTGATATATTACCACTTAAAGTGGTGTTTAAGCCCTTTGATAGAGGAGGGGAAATAAATCCTAAACGAACGAATGGTGAAAAGGATGTCACGACACAGATACTTTACTACAGGGTTGGCCACTCTGACTTGCATACTATTAAAAATAAGTGGGGGTTCACAAGGTTTCCTGTTGATTCTAGGAATGAAATTGTTGGTGTTGTGACCAAAACCGGGAAGAATGTGAAGAAACTCAAAAGGGGTGATAATGAAATGAGCAAAATTGAAGAGGTTGCTAACTCAAAGTCTTCGAAGCAGGCTCGAGACCACGCGGCTCTGGTCGTAAATGCTTTAGTTAGTTCACTGATCAATGGTCAGCTAGAGAAACTAAAAGTGGACCAATGTAAAGTTTATATAGGGAGAAATGGATTGAGACTGACTGACAATTAAGGCACACTCATTCAGCGCATTAAGGAGCATCTAGAGATTTTTAATGGTGGAGGGGAGAAGAAATATCCAGTCTCTAGCTTTGTATTGGATTGTAAATGGGATGCATGCGCTAGTAATGTTGTTATGTTTGAACAAAATGTTTTTGAAATGTTCAACATAGCATTCCGAAGTGCCTGTGGTCCTTCTTGTGGCACAAGGATTGTTGTGGTCTGCATTGTGAAAGAAAGTTATGGTGCTGCCAAGCAACAACATACTTCACGATAGAAGTACTCTGGAGCAAGGGGGAGAAACCACTCCCTCCACTTCATTCCCTGCTAATTAAGGGTCGAAACCTTTACCGTTTGAAAACTTTGAGACAGAGATGGGAAAGTGAATGGGAGGGGCAGAAAGTTTTGATGGTAAAGCACTCTAGGGGGTCTATTGCAAGGTCTGATAGAGAAGTACGTATCCAAGAGAAGGAAAAGAGGAAAATGATCAAGGCAACTAGGATCTCTGGAAAGGAGTCAGGGACCAGCAGCTTTCCAGCAACAGTTTGGAGTTTGCATTGATCCTGAGAAACTAACAACGAGATATCAGAAGATGGGCATATTGGGAGAGCCAACGATGCAAGCTCAACAAGCAGGTTTATATTATGAAGCAAGGCAGACTGTAACTCAACCACGATTTGTTTTTTCGATGCCAACGCAGCTTGAGGGGCATTAAAAGGTTGTGAGTGGGATTGTATTGCCATCCGGGTCCTAAGCTTTACAGTGGTAGTAAGGATGAGACTGTAATGGTTTGGGATTGCCAGTTTGGGCAGTGTATGGGGGTGATTAATCTGGGTGGTGAAGTGGGTTGTATGATCCGTGAAGCTCCTTGGGTCTTCGTTGGAATGTCCAAATTTGTCAAGGCATGGAACACTGAAACTAACACTGAACTGAGTCTTAGTGGACCTATAGGAGAAGTTTATGCGATGGTTGTGGGCAACGATTTGCTTTTTGCTGGTACGCATGATGGGTCTATATTGGCATGGAAGTTTAATACAGCTACCAACTGTTTTGACACAGCTGCATCACTTAAAGGTCATACCCTTGGAGTTGTTTCATTAGTAGTTGGAGCTAATAGGCTCTATGCTGGGTCAATGGACTGTACCATAAGAGTCTAGAACCTTGAAACTTTGCACTATATACAGACACTTGAAGAACATACTGAAGTTTGTGATGTATGTTCCTTGCTGGGACCAATTTCTATTATCATGTTCATTAGACAAAACAATAAAGGTGTGGGTTGCTTTAGAAAAGGGAATTTTGGAAGTAACATACACTCACAATAAAGAGCAGGGCCTGCTTACCCTATGTGGGATGCATGATTCAGAAGCCAAGCCCATCTTGCTATGCTCTTCCAATGATAACTCTGCCAACCTCTACGATTTGCCGTCATTTTCGGAGAGGGGTAAAAATGTTTCCAAACAAGAGGTTCATGCAATTCAGAGCTATCGAGAAACTGAGGAAGAGACTTGAAGAAAGTTGGGCCATTCCTAGTAACTTTGTGGACAAGGTTCTTTAAAGGGGGAGAGATTGTTATGAACCCAATTAAAGGGGCTGGGCCTAATGCCCAACTTAATTGTTATCTTGTCATTTTAATTAGTTGTTGAGTTGTTAGTGACCCATGGGTCTAGTTAAGGTAAATAAAAATCGACCCAGGGCCTTAGTTTGGTCGTCATTGATTAGGCACATGGTTTCTGAGTATATAGAGGGGAAGGAACATCTGTAAGAGGGATCTGGACAATATTATGAACTTGTGTTGTTTTCTATTGGGAGGAATTGGGAACCTCGAATACCCCAGAGCGTAGCTATTTTCATCACCTTCTTGTCTATCTATTCTATTACTGTTGCAGTGTTCTTGCAGGAATTAATAAGATCATAACAGTATTTCTAGTCCCAAATCTTGTTCCAGTTTTTTTTTCTAAGAGTCCCAACTCTTCTAAGTGTCCATTTGAAAACATGCCTAAAGTGGACATATAAAATTAAAAATGAAGAGAGAATAACAACCTTTAACTGTGGCCATATAATTGGTGTCCTTACCTGGGAAGAGAAGGTGATCAGAACTATATTTTAGTGGGAAAAGGAATGGTAATGGGCGAGTAAAATGAAGACGACACTAGCATCTATGGCACTTTAATCAATATTTCTCGAATCTCGAATGATGCCTCTGATATCTCATGACTCATCACCTTTGCACAATTCCAGTTGAATTCATATTTCTGTTTTACATACTTCGTATTTTTTACAGTTGGACAGTGGGGAAGAGATACTTACAACTAGTAACTTACCCAGTTGCAGCCAGAAATCCAAGAGGAATCATAGATTCCCAGGCAAAGATAGTTATGCTGTCAAATAGAGATAAACTGTTAAAAACTAAGAAATTGAAATAAGCAAATGAAATACAAAGGAAAACGAAGCTAAAGACATGATGTCTCTAGGAATTCTAACCAGATGGAAAGTGCATCAACTGCAACCTCAGTTTTGTGAAAATACCCCGACACTATAATCAATATTCTGTAATAGAAATTCTCCAACCTGTTCACACACACACGAACACATTTAAAATGCAATCAATGCTATAAGAGGGAGACACAGTAAGCAAGAGAGTGGAAACACATACGCGAGCATAACCCCAGAAGCCACAGAGAGCTTAAAAAATTCCCAGAGCCCACTCAAAGCCTGAGCTGAAAAACCAGTCCAAGAATGAGGACATCCTCCACATACAGCGTAACCAAAAAGCCCCAGAGCAGACAGCCACCACGAGAAATCAAGAGTAAGAGCAGTCCCAACAATCCCCACGCTCAGCTTATATACAAAAAGCCAACTCACAAACACGTGGACTGCAAGAGCCCCCCCTGAGATCCAAGCAATAACCCCCGTCTTTAGCTGGCACTGCAAGAACCTCTGCAATGTGAACTGAAATGGGAAGCTCAGGTGCATCGGAATAAGCCACATTGCCACCACCCCCGACTCCTCCGCCACCGCATCGGACTGCCCGAGAAGCTTTAGTATGGGCGTAGCAAACACGAGCATGGGCAGTAGCAGAAGCGAAAATAGAAACAGAACAATCCAAGAACGCTGAAGGTAGATACCCAACATGTGGTACTGTCTGGCTCCGTAAGCTTGGCCACAGAGCGTCTCGAGCGCGCTAGCCATGCCCAGCTACATCACCCATCTCACAAGTTTTCATTCTCTTATCAATGTTGCAGAAAAAAAAAGATACAGAATACAAATTGAAAAGGGAAAATAAGGGAAATGGTCACAAACCAAGAAGCCGAAAGTGAAAGCTATGATGACGGTGGAGGCTATGGAGATTGCGGCGAGGTCAAGGTCACTAAGGTGGCCGGCGAATGACTGTGTTATGACGGTCATGGAGAACATTGCCAGCCTGCTAAAAATAGAGGGCCCCGCAATCGCCCACATCTTCTTCGACTCCAACCATGTTTGTCTGACCAGATCCCCTGCATTTCCTTCTCTACGTCGCTCTTGCTCTTCTTCTTCTTGTTCATTTTGTTGTGGGCCTGACACTAACAGAGGTTCTTCGTCTTCTTTTCTCACTCCCATAAGTTGCCTTTGCGTGTGCTTTAGCTGAGGAAGTCAACGGGGAACTGAACTGAACAAGAAGTGAAACGGTCGCCAATAACCTAGTTCAGCTTGCCTACGTTGTCTTCCGGAAAGAGCCACATTTCTATCATTAGCAATAAAGTAGTAGACTCAGTATGGGTGGCAGCTTACTCTCATATTCCTTATGGGTGGATACAGAGGGAGGTTTTATTAGGAAGAAGGGTAAAAAATTTACAAGTTTGAAGTCACGTGGGTGGGGGAGAGTGTAATTCTATTATTGAGAAGGCTACTCCAAGTGGGTGGTTCACATTCACTCAGTCAAGTAATGGATTGTATTTCTACATGTGCGATTGATCTGGGAAGGTGGAATCAGAGTTCTTTTGGTTACGTGAAGAAGGAACTTTCTAGTGTGAAGTTGAGGCTGAAGTTGCTGCAAGCAAATAATCCTAGTTGCTTTTTTCTATATGAGCATAATCAAACAAGGGATGAGGTTCAAAAGTGGCTTGAAATGGATGAAATAATGTGGAAATAGAGGTATGTGTGATGTGGCTTAGAGAGGGGGATAATAATCAAAGTATTTCCATTCAAAAACTACTATTAGAAGAAGAAAGAATAGCATTTTGCAATTACAAGATGATTTTGAATATTGGGTAAAAGGAACTCAAATGAATGAATTAATTACTAGTTATTTTTCAGAATTTATTTACTGTTGCAGATCAAGTGGAGATGGAGGATGTACTATCAGGGATTGAGGCTAGAGTGACTGATGGGATGAATATGGATTTATTGAAACCTTATGTGGCTGAGGAAGTGGAAATAGCACTTACACAAATGCATCCTTCAAAAGCTCCTGGACCAAATGGGATGTCTCCAGTTTTCTTTCAGAAATATTGGCATATGATAAGTAAATCTATTACTAATTCATTTTGCTTTGAATACTGGAGAATTTCCTAGAAATTTGAATTATACTTTTATCACTTTAATTCCAAAGAAACTATCTCCTTCTAAAGTAGCAGATTTTAGACCAATTAGTCTTTGTAATCTGCTTTACAAGATCTTATCTAAAATCATTGCAAATAAACTAAAGAAAGTTCTTCCTAATGTTATTTCTAAAACTTAGTATGCCTTTGTTCCTGGTAGACAAATTTCTAATAATGTATTAACTGCATATGAGTTGTTACATTTTTTAAGGAATAAGAAGAATGGAAAGAAAGGTTTTATGTCACTTAAACTTGATATGAGTCAGGCATACGACATGGTGAAGTGGGTGATTTTGGAAAGAATAATGGAGCCACTGGATTTTGCTAGAGGACTAATTGACACTATGATGCAGTGTGTGAAAACAATTTCTTTTTCAGTACTTGGTTGTCCAAAAGGTCTATAATCCCAAGTAGAGGACTCAGGCAATGAGATCTTTTGTCTCCTTACTTGTTTCTTCTATGTACTAAAGGCCTTATTTCTTTATTAAAAAGAATTGTTGGTAGGGAAGTTGTGGAAGGTATTAATATTTGTAGAGGAGCTCCTAGAGTAAATTACTTGCTATTTGCGGATGATAGTGTAATTTTTTGCAAGACTGATGTGATTACTAATGCGAAGATTCATTTTTTATTGAATAAATATGAGAAAGCATCGAGTCAATGTATAAATAAAGAAAAGACTTACATGGTGTTTAGTAGGAATGTTAAAGAGGATTTGAAAACTAAGATTATGCAATTGTGGAGTTGCAAAGGGAAGGAATGTACTTATTAAAACTGTTGCAATGTCCATACCAACTTATGCGTTGAGTTGCTTTTTGTTCCTTAAATTTCTATGTTATGAATTAGAGATGATGATAACTAATTTCTGGTGGGGAAATTAGTCTAAGGGGAATAAAATACATTGGGTTAGTTGGGAGAAACTTTATGTTTCAAAATTTAGATGAGGGATGGAGTTTAAGGATTTAAGATTGTTTAATTTGGCTCTCCTAGCAAAATAGGTATGGAGACTTTTAAGGAATGAGGAGTCTCTTTTACACAGAATTTATAAGGCCAGGTACTTTCCTAATAATAGTTTGTTTGAAGCAAAAGTTAGTTTTAAGTCATCTTTTGCTTGGAAGGGGATTTGGGAAGCTGTCAAGTATTTAAAGGGAGGATGTAAGTGGAGAGTGGGGAATGGTAAGTCTGTTAGAGTTTTTAAAGACCCATGGATTTCAAATTGTATATAAATGATGTCCATCAAGAGGTTGATGAAGATTTAAGAGTGGAGTCATTAATAGATGAGAAAACTGGGTGGTCGAAAGTGCAAGTTTTGAGAGCTCTATTCAATCCAAATGTTGGTAAGTAGATTATGAAGTTGAATGTTTTTACAAGTACTAATGATGCTTGGTTTTGGGTACATGAGAATAGTGGATCCTACTTAGTTCAGAGTACCTACAGATTGATACAGCAAGGTCAAAATCAATGGGGCAGCATTCGAGGGAAAGAACTGAAACAGTTTTTTGGAAATGTCTATGGCAGTTGAAGTTACCAAAAAAGATGAAGATTTGCACATAGAAAGCTTGTCAAAGAAGTTTCCAACCTATCAGAGTTTGAAGAGGAAGTATGTTTTAGAAGATGATTTCTGTGTTTTCTGTGCTCAAAATCGAGAAGATGTTGCTCATGCACTTTTTTATTGTTCAGAGGTTATAAACACTTGCTGGAACTTTTTCCTCATCTTGGAACTGTGGAAGTTGAACTATCTTTTTGGGATTTGGCTAATTTGGCTCGGGATAGAGGCTCTAAGGAGGCTTTGAACAGATTTATATGTATTGATTGGGGTCTTTGGTATAGACGAAATAAATTCTTTTATGAGCAGGTTTCTTTGCAAAATCGAGTAGTGGTTAATTATGCTCTTTCTTTACAATTAAAGTGTAAACATTTAAAGGTTTTGATATTTCTCATAAGGATATAAAAAGTTGTGTGCTAGAAACCACCTCCCACATGATTTCTAAAGTTGAATGTGGATGGGGCTACCTTTTTTTATCAACATTCAGCTAGAGTTGGGATGATTCTTAGAGATCATAAAGGAGATATCTTAGTGGCTTGTAGCAAAGTGGAGAGGGAAGTTTCTTCTACATAATGTATTGGGGAAACAGCTTTGTTAAGGGGTCTTCAATTATGTGCACCATGGGGAGTTCAAAAATTATTGTTAGAAATAGATTGTTTGATACTTGTTAATGCTTTGAATAATCTATCTGAGCTTCTAATAGATTTTGAATCTCTACTTCAAGATATTTGAAGGATGATGAGGGGTTTTCAAGAAGTTCAAGTCTAGCATGTGAATTGACTAGGTAATATGGTTGCTCATCAGTTGGCAAGACATGCATGGGGTGTCAATGATATTGAGATGTGGTGGGATTTTTGTCCTTCTTTTGTAAATCAAGCTATTTGGCTTGAGAAGATCAATATTTGTAAGGACTTTATTTAATTTCAATGAATGATTGTCTGGTTATAATAAATAAATAAAGTTTGGCCAAATTTTGGCTTGAGAATTCACTTTTATAAATTTAGCTAGTCACTTTTCTACAACACCAAATAACAGACTCTCTAAATCTATCAATATTCTATTAAAATAATGATTTTCACCTTTTTCATTTATTTTAATTCTAATTTTAATTTGAATAATTATTCGTTATTAAAAAATTATACATTAATTTTCTAACGTTCATATTATTTCAGCGAATAAAATTCTAATGGTCTTTTTTTTTTTTTATAACGGTCATATTTTTTTCAACTGATATATTTTTTCAATAATCATATTTTCCCAATGATGATATCTCTAAAATGGATATATTTTTTTCAACCTTCTTTTTTCCAATGGCTATATGTTTTTATATTTCAATTTTGTTCTTTCTCAAACTATTTCTTGGACTATACTAGCCAGGTTGTATGTCATGGAAAATAAACCTAGTTTGGCTATAAATATGTTTAATCAAATGGTTGAGTTAAGGGTAGAGATGGATTCAATGGCATTCACAACTGCAATTGGTGCCTGTGATGTGTTATAATTGATGCAACAAGGCAGGATTTGGCAAGCAACTTGAGCTGACCAGATTTGGCTAGTGAAAATGATGAAAGTTAAAAATACTGTAGCTTTATTGAGTCCACTATAGTGAGTTTTTATACAACTTAGTTAAACTTTGGTCAAAATATGGCTTTGTTGAGTCCACTACTAGTGCTCTAACTTTCTAATCTGAAACTTATTTTTTCTTTTATCAACAAGGACCATTCATTAAAGCAATATCAAGCTACAAAGTCATTAGAGGATGTTTAAGAGTTATATATTAATATGAGGGTCTTTACAACTGTGGAAATCTAACGGATAAGAGGGAATAGAGATGAGAGGAATGCTTCCATAAATATTTATGGAAGATGCCTATTGCGCAAAAGAATGCGCGTATCGATTTAGGTCTCGATTTATTTTTATAGTTTGCCATCTTTCAAAGGATTGCAGCGTACTTCTGATGTCATTGATTAGAGGTTGAATAGTCCAATTTGAATTTTTATCAGGATCATTCATAGCTTGCAATACAACTAGGGAGTATCTTGCAATAACATGTTTCTTGACTTGCTTCATACCAGAAACAAAACTTTCAATGTTTGGGGTAAAAGAATCATGATCAATCTTGTTCCTTAAGAATCAAATGCTGCCCATAGCATTGATGACAAAGATTTGGAAATGATGTTCTTCACTACTTGGGATGTTGAGTCTCTTAAGGAGAAATAATGCATTCTATCCAATGGCTTATGTCATTGTTTACAAAACATGAAATATTCAATGGCCAAGAGAAGTGTCTCCAAAGGATTCTTGTTGGAGAATTCACGTGAAACTACATGACAAAAACAAGTGAGTTTGTGTTTCTACTTCACTGTTTCAGATAGGACAGTAAGATTCCTCATCATTCAGAGGGAGAAATCTTTTCAACAAGAATCTTGTGGTTATAATGTTGCTCAGAATTTTCCAGCAGTGAAGCTTAACTTTATCATGTATCTTGATTTTTCAAAATTTTTTCCAAGTATTGGACTTCTCATAAAGAATGTAGGGATTCATAGTAATAGTTGCATATGCAAATTTTACTGAGAATCTTACTAAAGAATGATGCATCCATATGATTTTATCATCCAAACTATGGAAATCAATTTGAGCCAAAAGGATTTTCATAACCTCAATCACATAATCTTGATGGAACAATGCTTGCAACAAAATAGTGTTCCTTCTTCTAGGCTCTTCCATAGTAAGTTCAGAGACTGTTAGAGACAAATCTCTTTCAATAGAAGTAGACTTCGGACTGAGTTGGAATGTGGGTTCAGTGGGTATCCAAGGGTCAAACCAAACTCTTGTACTTATGCCATTATTAATCTGGAAGCACACACTATCTTTTTAGAAAATCCCTCTACTTTAGGATGCCTTTCCAAATCCATGAGTCAGAGCCCAGAGGCCTTTGGATGTGTGGCAAAAAGGGGGAGGTTTTCAAGTATTTATCAAAAAGAGCAGTTTTCCAGATAGAATTAGTACTATTTATCATTTGCTAACCTAATTTGCACATGAGAGCTTTGTTGAAGTCAAATGTCAATCTTAGACCAAGGCCCCCCATAGATTTAGGCTTGCATATTGACTTCCATAATTTATGAGTGAAATTATTAGATTTTTCAGGTGAAAATCACCAAAATCTCAAGAAGGCTTTATCAATATTCTTAGTGACTGATCTTGGGTAGACATTAGATAAGAGGGAATGGAACTGGCTACTAATTGAATTAAGGTAGTTCTACCAGCATAAGATAATAACTTAGCTTTCCAACCTGCTAATTTTTGAAAGATTTTTTCATAGATCTCTTCAAAATGAATTTTTTTTAGAGGCTTTGAAAAAAAGGGAAAGGTCGAGATATTTTATTTTGGATGATGCTATTTTGAAATTAAAGAAATCTTTCACCTCTCTCCTTTTCAATGGCAGTGTTTTACAACTTAATTGAATAAAAGATTTATCAAAGTGAACTTTCTGGCCTAACCAGGATGAATATTTTTTTCAGACAATTCAAAAAGTTTTGGTCATTTTGCTTAGATGCTTTTCCAAAGAGTATGAGATCATCTGCAAGCAAAAGATGAGAAAGAGAAGGGTCATTCCCATTGATCTTAATACCTTTGAAATAACCTAGATTTTCCTCTCTAGAGATGAGTCTAGTGAGAACTTTAGTTCCAAGGATGAAAATGAAAAAGGATAAAGGATCCCCTTGTCTAAATCCTCTAGAAGGATGGAAAAAGCCGCAGGGATTCCCATTTATGATTACTGAGTAGGAAACAGTGGTGATGCATTCCTTGATCCAATTAATCCAATTTCTGTGGAACCCCAGGGTCGACATTATATTGATAATAAAGCTCCATTCCATAAAATCAAAAGCTTTCTCCATGTCTCTTTTGAGAGCCATGAGCCCCATATTCCCTATTTTCTTCCTGAGGTGATGAAAGACATCTTGAGCAAGAATAATGTTTTCCTAAATTACTCTGCCAATAACAAAAGCTGTTTGGTGGGGTGAAATGATCCTAGGGAGAATTTTTTAGTTTGTTTGCAAGGATCTTTGCTATGACTTTGTAGCAAACATTTGAGAAACTAATGAGCCTATATTGATGTACAGAATTGGGATTGTTGGTTTTTGGGATCAGAGCTATATGAGTATGGTTCAATTCCTTTAGGAGTTTCCCATTGATGAAAAAGTTTTTTATGGCAGCATTGAAGTCATTTTTTATGATATCCCAATACTATTTATAAAATAGGCATGTGAACCTATCAAGACCAGGAGCTTTTGTTAAGGGGGTTTGCTTTAAAGTGAATAAAATTTCCTAATCAAATGGTATCTCACAGATAAAATTATTATCCAAATCAGAAACTTTGTTAGGAAACAAATCTTCCAATTTAGATTGAAAGATGGGGTTGGATGTCTGATATATTTCTTTGAAGTGGTCCAAAAAATTATTCTAGATGACAGTTTGGTCAGCTGTCCAATGATTAGAAGTGATTTTCAAGCTCTCAATAGAATTTGATTGCCTTCTAATGGTGGTTGACATGTGAAAGAATTTAGTGTTGAGGTTAGCAGTAGTCAACCATTGCAATCTAGATTTATGTCTTCATAGAATTTCTTCTCGCCCTAGTTGCTTATTAAGTTGTTCTTTGAGGTCCGCTTCAATGTTCATGTCTTGATTGGTGGGGTCATTGGATTGGATTTGAGATGGTGCTTGAGTCATTTTTTTTTTCTTTTTTATGGAAGAGTAGATATTGCCAAAGTGGTTCTTGTTCCAAGATTTTAGAGCTTTCTTGACCTTTTTTAATTTCTTTGAGAGAATGAAACCAGGGGCTCCTACAATGAAGGTATTCCATGCTTTTTGAACAACCATCTGACTACACTACAACATTATCCCCTTTTTGCGGCGCACATTGTCGCCACAAATGCTGCCTTCCATCGCCGCATTATTGCATTTGTGTCCCAATCCTATCGCCGCATCATGGCCGCAAAACATAGGTCTCATAAAATAATTTGCGGCGAAATGGACATAAGACGCAAAAAAACACAATTAATTGTGGCGAAAATATGTTGCCGCAAAATAAGGGAAGTGTATGCCGCAAATACAAAACCAAATGGTTTTAAATAACTAATTGCGGCACCATTTTCTAAGTCGCAATTGTGTCTTATTTCGCCACAAGAGAAATAAATTTTTAGCGGCGAAGTTCTCGCCGCCGCAATTGTGTTTTTTATGTGCCGATATATCATTTAGCAGCGAAATTTTATCGCCGCAAAATGTAAATTGGCGCCGCAAATATACAAGGTAATTATTTGTGACTAACTGGTTGTATCGCAAATATGTCATCGTATGTCGCTGCAAAAAGCAAAATAATAATCGCCACCATTTAACAACCGTCACAATAGGGCTTAATTTGAGAGCCAAGCATTTTGGTGGCCCTTCACGCGATATTAGGCTCAGCAACATCGTTTATTGCATTAACGTTGTTACTATTTTTTTTTACCCTGTTTTGCATGAATATTTTTGGGGCATGATCTGTATTTATACTAGTCTTGGTAAAACTAGCACAATTTATTTTATAGATACACAGATCACCAAACCAATTTGGTAAACCTTGAGTATGGGAATATGGGGCTGTGTACACAGATCACGGATAAAATCTCAATTACTAATAAATAGCACAATGAACACATATGCCATATTATATTTATATTCCAACCATATAAGCAGTGGATTAATTCCTACCATTTAGTCAAGTATTGGACCAGAGCTTAATATCATGTTCACAAATAACCAGTGAAAGCAATATAGTAGACAACAATAAACAGTTTAACACCAACATTATAATGCATATAGCACAATTCCCTCTGTCTTCTTCACTGACGCATGGCAGTCAGTTCATATCGCATAAATATAGCAGGCCCTCCTTGTCTGCAGCCCCAACATCATAGTTCATCCCTGTTCATCAAAATCCCAGCTTTCAAGTTCGCATACTCGTGCAGCCCCAACTGGTGTATTAAGAAAAAACTATCAGAATTGTTTTCATAACCTTCACACTTTTTATATAAATCTAGCCACACATATCTTCCCCCTCAATAGCACAAATTTACTAATTTAAAGAAACACATTATAAGCATCAATATCAGTGGCTGTGGAATTTAGTTACCTCAAATCCCTAGTTTCAAATTTATAGGGAGAGCTTGTGTCACACCAGAAGAAAGCTTAGAGGTATATCCTACAGGAAATCAGTCCCTCTCCTATGCTCCAACCACAAAATCATGGAAACTGCCCATGGCAATCCAAACTAATATAACATTCTCTATAGGAGTAGTCCTCCCATTACCATCAAATGAAGTCAACTTTGGACATGCCACACCACAAAAACTGTACAGTTGCTTCCAAAATAAATCACTCTTCAAAAGTCCCAACTACAATTTATAATACCATCCAAAACCCACATGTAGTTGTCTACTATTGCTTCCAAAATGGCCTCCCATCTTGACCCTGCAAAATTCACAAAAATACCAAAAAACCAAAAAACAGCATTTTCAAATACTTATGCAGCTCCCTGAGTCTCCCTTGGAGACTCTCCCTGGGATTGCTGCTGTGAAATGGAGTGTGTCATGAATTTGTCAAACTCTGCTTGTTTCACTAAAATCTCCTGAACATTTGATCGTAATTCCTCATAACGATCCTTGTAAAACTGAGAATCATGTGATGCATTGTCAGCATTTTCGCCACATTGTCCACTACTCGATGCATTAAGCATGACCATTTCACCCAATCCCCTTGCATATCCTGATCTATGCCCAAGAACCTCCTTAAAGACTTCTGCCGCTGCCTCCTTTGTCCTATTCTCTGGTTCCATTTCATTTAACTTATCCACCATTTGATTCTTCAACAATAATAGGATTAGGTTATGAAAAATTATTATCATAATGGGTAGCAAAAGTAATAATGAATGCAATGACGTTCCACCACATTATAATAACATGTGAACTTAAGATATTTACAATACTCACATAAAGATCTTCTGTCATGTTGGTGACAAAGCCATTTTTTTTTCTCGACCAGCGTGACTCTTTAAAGAAGTCAACAAGGTTTCTTATACTATCACGCTGCTTGATCCAACAATAACAAATCAGTGTGAAGGCCATTAAGTTTAACGAATTACTTTAAGCTGGCACAAATTAAAATTACATGCCTAAAATACCGCTAATACACAATTATTACCTTTTCTTCTAGTAGCCGAACAAAGGACTTCCTTCCAGCTGTGTGGTTTGTTTGCTGCTGCTTCCTATTAGCCTTGTTTTGCTCAGACAACATCTGTGGATAAACCATTGATTCCCCCCACAACCACCAATAAGCATTGGACCAACACACAAAATATTCAACAAAAAATGATATGTAATAATTGATTTAACATAATGAATGACTTCACACAAATCTGAGTCCTAAGGTGGCCTTTTTACCTTAAACTCCTCACTCCCCCATCGATTGCATAGCTCTCGCCAAATCTCTTCTGTCACCAACGAAGGGCAATTATTGAGGGCCTCGTTTTTACTTCCATAGCCCAGGTATAGTTTATGTAGCTGATAGTGGAAGGCATTGAACCTCTTCCGTAGTTGGTTTAAAACTGTCTTGCAATGGTTTGGCTTTTCCCATGAAATTATAAAATCAGCCTAAATGCAAATGCCAGAGACATCCATATTATAATACTATAACAATGAGAATGTTTAACTCTAAACTATAGCAAGAAGAAAGAGTTTTGCTTACTTTGACACGACTACATAGCTCCTCTTGTTCAACCTCAGGCACATCATTCCATCGAGGGTAGCTCATGTCCGCATGATGTTTTACTATCCATGAGACACGTCCAGCAAATATTGATGCGCTCTCGCATGAGACCTTCGTATCCCCATCCTTGATGAGCAAAGGAATGGGTCCTACCTTTCGAAGTTTGTCAAACAATGTTGACTTTGCTGGTCCCCGGCCACGTTTCTTACCCATAGATACTAAATGTTCCATCCATAAAAAATACCATTAGAAAATAATAGTGGTCATATTTGTGTATAAAAAACAATGTGCACCCATATATCACCTTCGAGCTCAAATAAAACAACTTCATCTCACATGCTAAGCTATTTTATAATGTATTCATACCTGCACCAATCGGGC
>QEOT01121858.1:1718-18277 GCA_003123785.1 Pterocarya stenoptera | reverse complement strand
ATGTCTTTTCAACCTCAACCGTCAGGTGTTCTGTTCTATAATCTGATCACCAGAATGCGTTGGACAACTTTTTTAACCGATCGAAGCTGTCAAACACCAGCAACTCAACTCAATAAGGTACGGAGCTCCTGCAGTATTTTTCGAGACATAAATTTACTTTAAAACTATTGAAAAGTTTTACATTAACGTATGACAGTAAATAAATCAATATGTAACTTTAATTTTATAAGATTTATTTATAAACCAAACATTTATGTTTAATTCACATCAAGGTGATAGTAGTCATGTTTATCCTGTGAGTCATGTTTATCGTAAGAGAAATGTTGTGGTTAATTTTCTTGTTAAGAGATATATAGGAGGTTCTGACATTGATTGATACAATGATAGTGATCTTCTGCTTAGCTAGCTATGGGACCTTCTCATAATGGATAGAATTGGTCTTCTTTCTCTGCTCATTTCTTAAATTCTACCCCGAGTGTGATTTTTTTGTCTTAGTCCATCTGACTTTCTACCATACATGGTTTTTCTTCTTGGTTTTGGTTAGATTTTTGTTTTGGTTTTATTGGTCTTGTTTTTCTGAACAATTTTTGTAGTTTGTTGCTCTTGTCTGGGAGTTGGTTTTTATTTTGCTTACTTGTATCTTTCAAATATTTAAAATTGTAATTACGATTTTTTTTCATTATAAGTGAGAACTAGTAATAAAATTAGAATACCGTCATTTTTCTTTTTTTTTAAAAAATGGTAGTAAATAGTGATTAACTAATTCGATTGTTTGCATCAATTGATTCCCGACAAACATAAATGAATATACAAAGCTGACGAAGGGTGGAGCTCTACGTATAAGTTTATACGTGCATACAAATAACGGGAAGAGGTAACTGGAGGAGTAACTAAGGTTAGCCGCTATAGCTTAATTTTTGTTGTTTGTCATTTGTCTGGTGCCGTCCAACACGCGTTGTGAAACATCGGCACGACCTTTTTGTTATGTCAAGAAAGCCGACCACTTTAATGCACGCACGAGAATCTCTCTTTTGAAATAGTCAATCAATAATAAAGAGAAACAAAAAACAAAAAAGGAACCTTAATAGATATACAATTTAGGAATTAAGCCATGTCTGAGAAGGGAAAAAAAAGAAGTAAAAGATGTCAAAATTCTAACCAAAAAGTGATTATATAAAAGTAATTTCACGAATTGATATGGCTTAATGTAATTTATTATTAGTTTGTGAGATTATTTTTGTATAATCTTTATGTAACTGTAGTATTACTCTTTATCATAAGAATAACCTTGTCTCTCTCTCCAATTCGTCCTTGTTTCTGTGCAAATACGAGAGGGAGACGAGATGTTTAGAAGTAGTTTTCATCTCATCTTATTTTCTTTTTAAACATCAATCAAACACAAATATTTTTCAAACTAATTATTACAACTTTTTCAAACTGATAATTACAATTTTCCTAAATTTTCAAACAAAAAACTATTTTAAATTTTCAAATCACAAAGAAAAAATTATATTATAACAATATTTTAATTTTATAATATTTGTTATCTTTCATTTCTCAAAACTCCATAAAACATTATCAAATTATCTCATTACTTATTCACAAACTATTTTATTACTATTTACAAAATTATCGTCTCATCTCACTCCCCAAACATTCTCTATCACTCATCCCTTCGGGTATTATAAAAATAGAGCAGTGCTAGAGGATGTAGCACGAGAATGGCTCCCGAAGAGACTATTTGGTCTTTTTTTATTTTTTTTCAAATTCTTATATATTTAAAAAAAAAATCACAACTTCATTAAAAAAATATTTATTTAATTACTAAATATATTTTTTTTTTGGTTATCGGATTCCATCATCGAGATGAATCCTCCGGTTTAGCTTTAATAGTATCAAAGGTTTCATAGATCTGGTGTCCGGGGATCTAAATGGTGAAAGCAAAGGAGTTGGACTATGTCAGACTCAGAGTCTTGAGATCAAGAGATATAATATTATTTGTGCAATTTCTTCAAACTAATACAGATAGTGCTTCCCTGTAGTTGGTTGTCTGGTTGTGTTTATTAGGCCGGCACTTTGTACGTTCGTTTTATATTCAGATGCAAGCTGGACTGCGAAAGAGCGCACATTCTGACTCCGTAATTTGCACAATGAAACATAACAAATACCAAACAGCTTCGTAGGCCATGGATGCCTGGGTAAACCAATACTTGTTTTTCTTCTTCGTTGAGTGCTAGCCGGATGACCAGACCATCCGCACGTCTAATCTACTGCTCAAAACAAAGCCTGCCATGTGCAATAATTGTTTGAACGCATCAAGTCGGGAGGGAACAGCACAGAATGTCAGGTTTCCTTGGTTGTCGCTATCGTTTCATCCAAACAGTGGGACTCCTCCGAACAAAGCCCCATTGAGCAAAGAAAAATACTAATTTGCCCACCAAACTTGACCGCTCAAGTTGACCGCTGGGCAAAAAACAATTTTTTTTTTTTTTTACTTAGTGATTAAGGAAGTAATTTTAAGTGTATTGAAATTTTTTTTTTATTTTTTAAAAATTTTTAAATGTATTAAAAAATTATGAAAAGAAAAAAGCAAAAAAAAAAAAAATTACCGCTGGGCGTACCGCCCAGAGGTAAGGGTGGGGCGGCAGAGTAGCCCCACCCGCAAAGCAAAATCCCCTACCTTAAGGTAGTAGAGATACATGGAGGAGAACATGCCTCGCATTCTGCTCGGTCTCCTAAATAAACCCTTTGGTAATTACGATATTTCCAGAGTGCAGGCCAAAACTGAAGATGGAGTGAATTCACTAACATGTTAATTAAAAAAAAGTGCAACAAAATACCTGATAACAAAACATTTCAGACAGTTGATAATTACGTAAAATCATTTCTAATTAATTTTTGGTGTAAAGGGCAGAACACAACATAATTCCTTACATGGAGGCGACAACATATTCCTTATTGTATATGCTTCAACTTCTGAGGTAAAATCAGTACAGCTTCGGATCTTTAATTAAAAGCCAAAACACTTTTAGTATAACCATCCTTTATCATCGCACTGTCCACGTAAAAGGGAGCAGTTGTAACCTGCATTTTCCACATTTATATGGATGATCTAACCACACCTCTCTTTCTCAGTACAATTGATCTTTAAATTCTGCAATAAAGATCACTTGCATTGCTACCAATGGTGGCATACACAAGATGCAGTTCAGCTCCTGTTATCCAAATTATGTCCTCCCATGGGATTGGAATCACAACCCAATGGTTCCCCCCACCCATAACAACAAGGTATTGGTGAATTCCTGGCAACACTTTGAAGCTGAAGCTTTCTTAATCAGAAGGTTCCTTAACTTATCCCACCCAGTAACTTCAGATCGCTTNAAAGTTGACCTCAAGTCCGGCATTTTTCACGAGCTCTCGAACTTCATGTTTCCTCCCATCATGAACCTGTAGGGTTCCAAGATGAACAAATGAAAGTTCGCTACTACAAGAAATAAGCCGCAAACCTAACTGACCAAGAGTAACACAAAGAAAGCAGCAACTTGTGTTGGATTATGGATATTATAAAGTTCTAAAAAAAATGGAATAGATAATGGGTACCACGATGCGAAGACGAGGCCTTGATATATCTGTTTGTCGCGGTAGTAACTCTACTGAATCTGGAGTGCAATGGATACCCTCGATCACTGTCCCCTCACTGATCGCAAATAAGTGCCTCTTAGTGACAATGCCATCTATTGCTGCAATATATCTGCAAGATGTCATGATATATGTAATCAGAATATGCATGAAAGAAAGTTACATTATTCACATCCAACAGTAAAGTGCTGAGACAGCAGAAAATGAATAAAGGACATTAGCATGTACGAACACTTACTCCTTTGTTAAGTTAGATGAAGGATGTGAAAGTCTCTGAGCACAATCTCCTGAAAACAAGCAACATTGGATATGGTTTTAGATGAATCCATTCTCATTCCAATATATATTTCGAGAAACCCAAGAAAACATCTTTTTAAGGCAGTTACAGGCATAGAAATTTCAAAAAATCTTCACAACCTCCTACTATTCACACAACCTCCACACACCACATTTTTTTTAATTTTTTTAATTTTTTTTTATCAAATGTTTATTATATGAATAATGAATAGAAAATTTGAAATACTTTAAAAAGAATAAACTCAAAAAATAAAATAAAAATAAAAATATTAAAAAATTTAAAAAAATGTGGAGTGTGGAATGTGGTGGAGGTTGTGTATCAAAACTCTATAAATTTACGAACCATCATTGGTCACAATAATCAATCCAGTAGTGGCAACATCAAGGCGGCCTACGGTGAATAATCGTGGTTTGGGTAGTCCTGGATACCTTTTACCCTGCAAATGAGGACTATTTTTTCATTAATTTTGTAAATTATATCAATGCAAACTATGAAGCCTCCCGTGAGCTCCCCCACATTAGTTCTGTTTTCACTTTAATCTCATACTTCTGAAAACAAAATCAACAAACAGAAAGCATTATGTATAAAGTGGCCACCAGCCCATACCCAACTCTTCAAATAATCGTCAAATAGACACAACACGGATTTAGACTCTACATCACCAGATGAACAGATGTACCTGTCATTATGTTACTAAAATTAGTTTTACTTATACGCATCACAGAAAGAGCTCAGGCTATAAAATGATCTCAAACATTCAAATAGTGCATCAGCAACAGTTACAAACCCTTTTGGTTTGTTCAGGGCAAAATACACCTTTGGAGGCTGCTTCTTAGGAAGGCGGTTCCCATTGACATAAATTACATCCCTTGCAGGATCAACTCGCGTCTGCAAATGAACAGGAGCAACAAAATATAATAAAAATACAAAGGAATGACTCATTTTGAAACGAACAACAACAGCAACCACAAATGTTGTCTTTTTTGTTTTCGTACGAGCGAGTTTTAGTCCCAAGGGGAGGAGGAAGGAGAGATTAGAACTAGTGATCCTGCTTTGCATTGCTGAACCGTGGTCCCAGCTGATTCAGATTATTAAATACCCTCGGTGCAGTAATTTCAACAACATTTAGAAACACGAAGTTGTATGAAACAGGAAGTTATTCTAACCTGAGGAGCCTTGCACACAGAACCATTGACAGTGACCTTTCCTTCAAATATAAGCTCTTCGCTATTCCGCCTCGACGCCACTGATGAAATTATCACGTACAAAAAAAGAATAACAAATAAGTTGTTGATAATTTTTTAACTTGTGCAGAAGTATACATTTGAGATGACAATCAAATAGTGGTCAGCAAATGAACAAATTACCTCCCGTAGCGGCGAGAACCTTGCTGAGGCGCTGCTCAGGCTTTTTGAAATTCTCGTTAAAGAACCTTCTGGCGGCCTTGGAATACTTCGGCTCCGGGCTAACTTTATCAGGGATCTTATCCTTCTTCTTCTTATTCTTCTTCTTTTCGGTCTCGGCATTGGCCATGGAATGGAGAAGATGGGCGGGAGGGTGCATCTGGAGCTTGAGGTTTCCATCCTCGCCGCGGACAATCCACGGAATGATCAGCTGATCGGTGGCGAGGTCGTT
Organism: Pterocarya stenoptera; assembly: GCA_003123785.1. Lineage (NCBI taxonomy): Eukaryota > Viridiplantae > Streptophyta > Magnoliopsida > Fagales > Juglandaceae > Pterocarya > Pterocarya stenoptera. Next base: position 12,705 of record QEOT01121858.1, on the reverse strand, counting down.
GGGGTCCAAAAGCTGGTCAGACACGAGGGGCTTGGGCTTGGGTTTAGGTGGAGCGAAGGAGATGTTGAATTGTAGGGAAGATGTGGAAGGGGAAGAAGAAGAAGAGGAAGAGGAGAGCGAGGAGCGTGAACAGTTAATGATGCGAGGAAATGAACGGAAGGGTCTGAAGGAGAGAGAGGGATTGGAGAAGAGCGAGAGCGAGAGATGGTGTAGGGTGGAGAATGAGGCCATTGCTGTTGCCATTTTCTGAAAGATAGGGGTTTTGGACATCATCGGATTCGAGGGGTTTCTTTTTTCTAATCTCTGTGTCGCAAGAATCAAATGAGAGGCTTCCACGACATGTCGTTCTTTGGTTGAAATAAACTACAAGTCGTTTGTTTTAACGACGAGAACTACAAGCCAATTAGTCGAAATGGTAAATAGTCAAAAAAAAAAAAACTGATATTCCTGCCAATTCTTACCGTTCTACTTGACCGTTTGAAATTTTTTTTTTTTACTTAAATGATTAAGAAAATAATTTTAAATATATTGATATTTTTTTTATTTTAAAAAAATATGTAAATATATTAAAAAAATATAAATAAAAAAATAATAATAAAAAATTACAAAAGCAACTAGCGGTAACAATGAGCGATGCTACTGATGTGGCAAAGTAGCACCGCTCATAGCTTAAAGCCACGAATCGCTGCTCCATTGATGGACGCCGCTCGTTTTGCTCGTATGATCGACATGGTTCGATCATTTTATGCCGGATTTGTTATTTCTAACTGTTACTCAAGAATATTTAAAAGTTATTGTGAATTCTAGTAATAAAATGCCCCATTAACCTCATAAATGTCATCTATAAAATCATTACCAAGATTATGGGTAATCGTTTCAAAGTCACATTGTGTAACATTATTTTCCCATTGCAAACAGTTTTTATTTCTGGACGCTTTATAAAAGAAAATACAATAATTGCTTATGAGCTCTTTCATCACCTCAAAAAAAGACGAAGAAAAAATGTTTGATGGCCATAAAGCTAGATATGGAAAATGCTTTTGATTAAGTGGAGTGTAATTTTCTTTTTATGGTAATGAAGCAGTTGGACTACAGTATAACCTGGATCAATCTGGTAAAAGAATGCATCACGACAACAACATTTTCTAAAATAACAAATGGTTCTCCAAGGGGATTTTTTAACTCTAAAAAAGGATTGAGACAAAGTGATTTGATATCGCATTTCTTATTCATATTGGCGACGGAAGCAATATCACGGATTCTCTTCAAAGCATAAGTGCAAGGTGCAATGGAAGGAGTCAGAATTAGTAGGAACAGTCCTCCAATTTCTCATCTTCTTTTTGCAGATGATATGATTATCTTTGCAAAAGCAATAGAAATAAGTGCAAAAACAATATCAGAGACTCTCGACAAATACCAACAGTGGTCAGGCCAAAAAGTTAACATGTAAAAATCTTCCATTTTTGTCACAAGAAATACTAGCCAAGAAGCCAAAAAAAAAAATTAAACAGTGGCTACCATATAAAGCAGCTTCGGCAAAAATGAAATATCTAGACCTCCCAACTTCATTCAGTAGGAAAAAAAGGGAAGACTACCAAGAGATGTTAAGTAAAGTGGACAAGAAACTGAAAGAATGGAAACTTAAGCTGCTCTCTCAAGCAGGAATAACAACGTTAATAAGAACAGTTGCAAGCATCATTCTAACATACTTCATAGCTTCATATAAAATCCTCAAATCGGTTTGCAAGGCACTTGATACAAGCTTTAAAAAATTTTGGTGGGACTTCCCTAAAGATAAACAACACAACTTAACTCTTAAATATTGGAAATCCATATGTCAGCCAAAAGCACTTGGAGGTCTTGGGATTATACAGATGACAGATATGAACCAAGCGATGCTAGCAAAAATGGAATGAGAAATGAGCAAAGGGCAAGATAGACCCTGGCATGCAATTTTATCTGCAAAATATTTCAATAACACGGATTTTTGGCAAACAAATTCGAAACAGACAAACTTAAGCCTTATGGAAAGGGATACTGCAAACAAGATATACGCTAAAAAAAGAAAGGTGCTACCAGATTAGTAATGGAGGCTCGATTAATATATGATCACAACCATAGATTTTCACTACGAGCAATTTCAAGCATGAGCCATTACAAGGAATGAAAGAGGCTCATCCGTATTTAAAAGTTTCAGATCATGGAATATTCAAAAAATGTAAGAGTTATTTGATGAAGAAAGTATAACTGATATATAGAAAATACCATTGTTGTCCTTTTCTTGGAACCAAGACATAATCTAGATCCTGAGCAACTTAAATGAATTCTCTGTTAAAACAGCTTACAAGATGGTAATCAACAACCAAGAAACAGTTTAACACTCTGCCACTCTGAACATCTACAAAAATATATGGAAACTGATAATCCATGATTGACATAAGCTTTTGCTTTGGAAACTTCAATGGAATATACTGCCTACTAGATTAATAATTAAATAAGTTATTCGAGAAGCTCCATAAGAAAAATGTCTTATATGTAACCACGAAGAAGAAACATCACTCCATCTTTTCCTAAAATGGCCTATTGTCAAGATTTTGTGGTATCAAAGCTCATGGGCTTTGAAGCTGGAAACCCTACCAATTCAGTCTATAATGGACTGGATAAAAATGATTATTTATCCAACTAAACTATTGGGATTGCGAGAGGAATAAGCACATCACTTTCAATTGTTTGTTGTGATAATCTTGACTTTCATCTGGAAGCAAAGAAATGAAATACTTCATAATCACATTTCCTTATCTCTTGAATCAGCACAAGCTCATCTAACATAATATACTATGATTATAAGGAAACATTGAAAACAAAAAAGCAAAGCCAAACAAATAGTTGGAACACTCTTCCTAATAACTTCCAGAGTTTTTCATTCGATGTAACAGTCAGAGATTCCTTCTAAGTGATTTCAACAGTATGTAGGTACCATAATGGAAAAATTTTGAAAATCCAAACAGAAAAGCTTCTCACTTCCAATCACTTGGTAATCGAAGCCAAAGCAACTCTCCTAACCATGAAAATGACCTCCCAAAGGCAACAAGAAATGACAATCTTGGAAGGTGATTCGCAGCTAGTAATAGAAGCCATAGTCAATAAAGAAACTCCTCCTCACTGGCACATTGACCTCATCATTGAAGACATTAAGCATATCTCTTCCTTTCACAGGTTTTGAAACTCTGCCAAAATTCATCGATTCATAAATCGATGTGCACACTTCATGGTGCAATAGGCAACAACTAACCTTATTTTTTGGTTGTATACCCACTAACCTATTATCTAGATGTCTATTGTTTCTTGATAGTAGAAATGATCCATCAAAAACTCTGTAGTTTTTTTTTTTTTTTTTATTCTATAATATATGCAAACTTGCTTAGAAAAAAAAAATAATTCTGGTAATAAAATAATTTGAATTAAATTGTTTTGTTAGATTTTTTAAAAATATAAGATAGAAAGTTTAAAAAAAATATAATAGTTAACAAATAATTTGAACCCTTTGGTCATGTTTGGGAAGTAAGAATCGAGATAAGATGAAAAATTCTTAAAATTTTGTAAATATTAATGAGATGATTTAGATAGCCTTGTTTGTTTTCTTAACTCAACTCATTTAATCATTACAACTTTCTCAAATTTCTATACAAAAAAGAAATCAACTTTTTCAAATTCCAAAACAAAAATAATATTAAAAAAATATATTCTAATAATATTTTATTAAAATTTTAACTTTAATCTCAACTCACCTCATCTGATCTGTGAAAATAAATAAGGATATTTGAGTTAGTTTTGTAAAAGTTTGTAAAATATGTTTTGATGTAGAAGCGAGATGAAGTAGTTTCAACCCTTTATGGAAATTTGAAAAAGTGGTAGATCCCACTAATGATTAAAAAATGTTTTTGATCAATATTTATGAAAATATTTTCTATTAGCAATTATCAATTATTATATGAAAAAATCTCAAACATATTAAATGGACAATTTTCAAGTTTATTTTTTTTCTAAATTTATTTAATTCGGAAATTTAAAACCAACTTTCCTCTGGGTTTTGTCAGAATGTTTGTGTTAAATCAATGAATAAAGCTAGAGCTCCCGCTGGGGGCTCCGCTGGGCTCCAATGTATTTTTTTTAAGTTTTTTTATTATATAAAATTTTTAACAATTTTAAATATTTAAATAAAAATGTTACAACATCATTAAAAAATACTTTCTTAATCACAAAATAAAATAAAAAATTATAAATAAAATTTTATTTATTTAAAAGTTTTCCTTTTAATTTTAAATGAAATTTTGTATGAAGTTTACCGTAACATCATCCTCTATATTGTAAATATGCAGTTGCAAATAATCCAGCCAATACAATAGGAAAACTTCAATCATTTCAATTTGTTCGCAAGGGGAAAGGGAGGGGTAATATTTATTCTTTAATATTAATTCATATTTCACTGGAATCTTTTTTTATTTATTCAGTAAATAATATTAATTCGTATTCAGCAACTTTTTTAAGTTAAAATGAGTTTAACTTCTACTGTTAAAATGTATGAAGTGAGTTGGAATGAATTTTTAACTTTTTTTATCAGAAGTTGAAAAAGTAATGAGTCTCGTCAATAATTAATTTGAAATGAATTGAGTTTGGTTTAACAACCAAAACACAACCTTAATAGCCAATAATTTGAAATTGGCACGGTAAGAAACAAATGATGGATTCAATAAGTTCTTGTCATCAACCACATCAACTGATGGATTCATCCACTTACACAAGCTTCATCAAAATTTCGACAGGGAAGAAATAATAAGCATTATTGTTTAAACTAAGATAGCCATGAAGATGGACTGCATATTAACTTTCAGTAACAAATATTGAAACCTAGATAAGAAAAATAATCAACCTTGAGAAAACCATTTCAAATGTAAAATTTTCATAACATGCTATATTAGAGAGAACAAGTAGTTTCATTAAAAAAAAAGAAAAAAAGATGTGATATAAAAATAATAATTGCATGTCAACCACCTCGCAAAATGTAAGTGGAAGTTCCACGGAGTCTAATAAGATGTTATATTAGAGAGAATAAGTCACGAAGATAAATCTCACAAAAAATACTAAATGTATCTTAAGATGCAACATAGAAGAAATCCTTGTTCATGGCATTTTTCAAGGTAAAACTCCACCAACAAATACAGAAAACATAAATAACGTGGACTCATGGATGATGACAACACGGAAATTAAAATTAGCTGACAAGCTAGATGAAGCCACTTTCCACAATCCTCATAATTTTGTGATCAAAACCTCTAGCATCCCACATCATTTTTTTGATAAGTAAAAATATTATATATATCAAAACGAGTAACCAAGTATACTAAATGTATAGAAGAGAACACGTTGCCCATAATAGAAAGCCCCAAATGAGCCAAAAAACCCGTGAAAAACAACCCAAAATACACCAAGCCCGACACCAAATCCCACATCATAACAAACTAATTGCATTTCAACTGGCTCGCAAATTGTATATGGAAGTTCCACAGAGTTTAAAAAAATGGATTTCATAGATTTCCACTGTCATTTCGTCAGCTTTCTTTTTCAGATCGGTGAATAAGAGACAAGCTTCATCAAAATTACCACAAGAGAAAAAATAATAAGCATTTTTGTTTAAACTAAAATGGGCATGAAGAAAGACGGCATATTAAATTCGAGCAGCAAATACTAATAAAACATAGATTTAAAAAAACACGTGAACTTTGAAGAAACCGCTACATATGTAAATGTTTAATAAGAGGGTATATCAGAGATAATAAGTTGTATGAAAATTAGTTGCAAAATAAATAAATAAATATATACTCAAATAATACCCAAAACACAATTTCCATTTTTGGGGCATGCTTTTTATTTAATTATCATCACTACAGAAAACACGTAGTAAAACCTCGTGCGTCTCTTAACTTCACAAATAGGACCAAAAAGAATAAATATATTGCAGAACTTTGATGCAAAATAAAACAATGCAATGAAGTCGGTGAATGGTAACTCAATGTTTTCTAAAACAAACTATGGCTTTTTTTATTATAGGACAACGATTATACCATACTACTAAGAAAAGGCTTAGCCCAAGTACACGGGTATGAAATTTTAATAAACATATATATATATATATGTATGCATATAATATGTTTACAAAAATTTGAATCCTCTCTAACAAAAGTAAAGGCAATATGGGAACCAGGCCAATTACAAAAGAAACCTTTATAACAAGAGCTCAAGTCGCAACACATAAAAAATCCGAACACAAAGTCCTCGGCATAGTATCGTTATGCATCAACTGATCAAAAACTGAACTTTCTAATGCGATGAGGGTCCAGCTTACTACAAGCAAAAGTACAAGAGCTTGAAAAATGAACTCACAGATGAAAGACATCTATAATAAATAAACAACTATCAAGAATAAACGTGAAATAAAATTAAAACAACAAAATAATCATGGAGTGAACTTTCTAATGGGATGGGGAATTGGTTCCAGCCTTGAGAAAAAAAAAAAAAAAACAACTGATACCAGAACTTCTAGCAGACAACCTAGGTTAAAGATAACGAAATAAGATGACAATAAAATGAACTAAATGCATGTAAAAGTTATAATATAATTAATCACAATTAGCACCTGATAATGAGCTTCAGCTAACATTGGATTTTTCAACTCTATCTAACAAAATAAGATCAAATATAAAGATCCTAATTGTTTAAACCAGGAGTTTCTTGATTTATTAAAAAACAAAAGAATTTATTGTGAACCGTGAGTGCTTTATTTTTATTCTCCTTTTTACTTTTTTTCACACACGTTGGGTGTTTTGTTGTTAGGAAATTCCACCCAAAGTCTCCTAAATTCGTGCTTTGTTTTTCTTTTTCTTTTATGTTTATAAAAATTATATCGATTTTTTTGTTTAAATAATAATTAAATAAGATTAAATAAAAATGTTAAAATTGTAAAATTAAGAAGTATTTTGTATTTCAGCGATGTTTTGGAATTAAATTATAAGAAGTTTTGAGAATTCTCATAGTATCCAAACATTCCCTATAACTTTTGAGTCTCTTGAGCCTCTTTTAATTAATTTATCACATCTTCTCAAAGCAGTAAGCATATGTATTATCTATAGTTTATATTAAGACATGATACTATTTTTTTTTTAAGTAAATATTAGGAAATGATACTATAGAATTGACATAACTATTAACGATTTTTTTTATGGGTAACATAACTATTAACCATTAACAAATCACGACTAGTTGTCAACTACCCTGAGACATATATACATGTGTTATACCATAAATATAATCATTAAAACATCTTGTAGTATTAACTTTCAGTAACAAATATTGAAACATAGATAAGAAAAATAATCAACCTTGAGAAAACCATGTCAAACATAAAATTTTCAAAACATGTTATATTAGAGAGAACAAGTAGTTTCATATATAAATAAAAAAAAGATGTTATATACAAAATGTATCTTACGATGTAACATAGAAGAAATCCTATACCAGAAGTAGACAAAATTACCTCAACGACTTTCGCATTGCTCTCATAAGGTTTTGCCTCATAAGCCAGACAACAGAGCAGGACAACAATTGTTCATGGCATTTGCCAAGTAAAAACTGAACCAACAATTACTGTGAACATAAATAGCATGGAACCATGAATGATGACAGCACGGCGATTAAAATTAGGTTACATAATAGATGAAGCCACTTTCCAAAATTCTCACAATCCTGCGATCAAAACCTCTTACGTCCCACATTTCAAAAAAAATAACAAGAGCACAAGCCACAATATGGGAACTAGTCCAGTTACAAGAAGAAACCTTTATAACAAGAGCACAAGTCACAACACATAAAAAATCCAAAACCAAAGTCCTCGGCTAAGAGTCGTTATGTTAAACCATCCGATGGAATCCTACACTGAGCATTGACAAGATGGGAATGCATCAACTGATCAAATATTGAAATTTCAAATGCGATACTGGTCCAACTTACTAAAAGCAAAAGTACAAGAGCTTCAAAAATAAACTCATGAATGAAAGACATCTATAATAAATAAACTAAAATGGGCATGAAGAAAGACTGCATATTAACTTCGAGTAGCAAGTAATAAATCAGAGATTCAAAAAAACGAGTGAACTTTGAAGAAACCACTACAACAATGAAATGAAGTCGGTGAATGATGTTACTCTGAACTCAATGTTTTCTAAAATAAACTATGAAATTTTAATAAGCATATATATATATGTATGTATGCATATAATATGTTTACAAAAAATTGAATCCTCTTGAAGTGAAGGCAATATGGGAACCAGCCAATTACAAGAACAAACCTTTATAACAAGAGCTCAAGTAGCAACACATAAAAAATCCAAGCCCAAAGTCCTCGGCTTAGGTTGTTACGCATCAACTGATCAAATACTAAACTTTCTAATGCGATGCAGGTCCAGCTTACAACAAGCAAAAGTACAAGAGCTTCAAAAATAAACTCATGGATGAAAGACATCTATAATAAATAAACAACTAACAAGAAGAAACGTGAAATAAAATTAACACAGCAAAATAATCATGGAGTGAACTTTCTAATGGGATGGGGAATTGGTTCCAGCTATATTAAAATAAAAAAAAGTAACTGATACCAGAACATCTAGCAGACAACCAAAGAAAAAGATAATGAAATCAGATGACAATAAAATGAACTAACTAGTTGAAATGTGCGATACAATTTTAAAAAAATCACAACATAGCAGCACACAAATGCTAAGGGAGCTAAATGCATGTAAAAATTATTATATCGGTGAAATAATAATATCATTAATCACAATTAGCACCTGGTAAGGAGCCATGAGCTTCACCTAACATTGCATTTTTCAACTCTATCTAAGAACATAAGATTCAAATATAAAAAGCCTAATTGTTTAAACCAAAATGATAGAAAACCAATGGGATATTAACTTTTCAGTAACAAGTGAACATGCAAAAACCATGAAATACATGAATGTCTCGTGAGGAGATATATTAGAGAAGATAAGTTGTGAAAATAAATTTTGCAATAAAACACTAAACTAAAATGCTAGTGAAAAGATAATTTTAATTTTATGTTTTTTTGAGGCATACTTGTGAGTCACTAAAGAAAACACCCAATAAAACTTCAAGTAATGTTTTAAGTTTCTTTTGGGAAAAAAAGATGCTGGAATTATGCCACAAGCAGCACGCATAATATAACTCAAACATGTCCTCTCCTCCAATGTCGATGTTAAGAACTGTCAACGAGGAAATTGATTTTCAAAAGAATTTACATCTACTTGCACAAGCTTCATCAGAATTACGACAGAGAAATACGCATGATTATTTAAACTAAAATAGCCATGAGGATGGACTGCATATTAACTTTCAGTAACAAATATTGAAACATAGATATGTAAAATATGCGAGGCTTGAGAAAACCATTCCATGCATAAAACTTTAATAAGATGTTATATTAGAGAGAATATGTAGATTTCATAAATAAGAAATAGATGTTATATTAAAAAAATAATTGCATGTCAACCACCTCGCAAGATGTAAGTGGAAGTTCCACGGAGTTTAAAAAAATAGATTTCATAAAATTCCACTGTCATTTCAGCAAGACAACAATTGTAATAGCAACAGAGATGTACCCTCCTCTTAGCTCCCATATGATGTCTCCAAATCTGTCACATACCTCTCTTTTGCCACTAAATATTTTTACTTTAACGGACATATTGGGTGAAGGTTAATGTAACATCCATTATAGGAGAGGATTTGTGAGATTTGGTAGGGACCACACAAATAGGGTAAAACAAAGGGCTATTCTCTATAACTAATAGTCATGCTTACCTTACCAAAACACATAGTGAAACATTTTTTGAAACCCATGTTAAAAACACAGTGGGATATTCCCCATAAATTTTTTTTTTTGATAAGTAATATTCCCCATAAAAATTAAAAGTGATATTCAAGCATAGAGTCAAAATTAGAGAATATTGGGATTACGATCCCACGCTTGCAAGAACGAACAAGCAAAACCTCGCAAATCATCTCATCTAACCAAATATCTAACGCCCTCTCACATCTGTCTATGTCAACACATTATTATAATCCCCCTAGACACTCCAAGAAACTTGTTGGATCAAGAATATAGAACTTGAGATTTGGAACAAACAAATATTAAATACCATCCTCTTGGCCGACATCTAATTGGGACAAAGCTGGGTGTGAACATCAATCCTAGAGCCATTGGGCCACATGACTGACATCTAGCAGAATATTTTATTTATGCTACGTAATCACACATTCTACATACAAATTACGACAGAGAAAAAATAATAGGCATGATTATTTAAACTAAAATAGCCATGAGGATGGACTACATATTAACTGTCAGTAACAGATATTGAAACACAGATATGTAAAATAAGTGAAGCTTGAGAAAACCATTTCATGCAAAAAAATTTTAAAAGATGTTATATTAAAGAGAATAACTAGATTTGATAAATAAGAAATAGATGTTATATTAAAAAAATAATTGCATGTCAACCACCTCGCAAAATGTAAGTGGAAGTTCCACAGAGTTTAAAAAAATAGATTGCATAAAATTACACTGTCATTTCAGCAAGACAACAATTGTAATAGCAACAGAGATGTACCCTCCCCTTAGCTCCCATATGATGTCCCCAAATCTGTCAAATACCTCTCTTTTGCCACTAAATGCTTTTACTTTAACGGACATATTGGGTGAAGGTAACTGTAACATCCATTAAAGGAGAGGATTTGTGAGATTTGGTAGGTACCACACAAATAGGGTAAAAGAAAGCGCTATTCTCTATAACTAATAGTCATGCTTATCTTACCAAAACGCATAGTGAAACATTTTTTGACACCCATTTTAAAAACACGG